>JARPMJ010006250.1:0-54504 GCA_033366665.1 Phoxinus dragarum
TGTGTGTGTGTGTGGAACGTGCGAGATACGCGGTTGACCTGTTAACCTACAAGGGTGTAAAACATCTGTCTGGTGTGGCTTTAGAACAAAGACATGAATGAGACTTTCACTGCGGAGGTCGCTGAGACAGAAAACAGACGCGGTGTGTACGTCCTCACCCACGATAAATTTAATTAAAGACCCCGGGATGTCTTCTCTTATCTAAGCACAGAATCAGCTGAAAGCCTTTCAGCAAACGTTAATGTGTTGTAAAAGGGGAATAAGACACTTTGGAATGCATTAAGTCAAAGTCTGTGTTTGTCTAAGTTTTAGCAAAATGTCAAGAAACCTCTTAGTCATGCAATAGGTCAACAAAATAGAAACATGTATGCTTTATCGATCAACACCTGGCAATGGTGCTACAGTCCCCCCCTTTGTTCGGGAATGTCCATCGGATGGACGTTTGTCGAACAACGATTATCACAATGGTCAGGTGTCAGGTGGAAACTTTTGAGGTTGACTGATGCAGGTGGCGTTTAAGGCTGAGTAATCAGCTCGATGAGGTTGGGAGGCAGTCTCTGCCGGGTTGTCGTCTTTCGGAGGAGTGCGACGGAACCTTACGGGCCACCGCTTGGCAGAGTCGAGCAGTGGTGCTTTGCATCTGGTTGAGGCGTCTGTACAGAATAAAGGCCACGATCATGGAGAGAGTTTGGCCTATGACGGCAGAGAGGCAGATTGCGGTTGTCAGCCGCGGTCCAGGTTTGGACGACAGGTGAAGTGTCCAGGATGGGCATTTGGGACAAAGCTTGAAGGGCGGAGTCCAGTGGAGCAATGTCAATAAGTTTGTCCCCCCTTTTGTTCGATCCACTGTTCCAGTGCGGGATCGAGGGTGAAGTTTTGGTCCTTGAAGAAGGATGGGAGTTCAAGTTCCGACTGGTATTCTTCACTTGGGAGGTGGTATAAGGCCAGATCATCGAGGTGGAGGATGGCTCCTCGAGGGACTTGGATCCACATGCTCTGGTTTAGCAGGGCAACCCGTGTGGCGGTGTCATGTTGATCGTAGGGTCAAGGTTGCAGTCCGAGCTGGCGTGTTGACGAGCCAGCGGTCACCGACGATTTCGGCTTGCGTCTCGGTGACCTGGCTACGATGCGTGGCATCGGCTGGGCAGCGGGTATCTCCCGCCAACTGTTGAAGGCCACAGATTCCGTCAGTGTTGTCTCGGAGGGAAAGGTTTTGCTAGGGGCAGAGGTAGTGGATGTCTTTGGTGAGCGTACACATGTGGAGATTAGGAGCGAGGTAGAGCTGTGGGTTACTGTCGTGGTACGCAACCACCTCGGGAGTCTGCACCCGGAACCGGGTGTTGCTCTGCCAAAAGCCCACATTTACAATGTCTTTGAGTCTGTAAATCCGGCTTGACTCGATGATCGGCAGGTTCAGTAAGAAACCCATCTCTCGTTGTGCTGGGTCGACGTAGAGTGGAATGGCACTACCCAGAGAGTAGGCAAGGTGGACTTGTAAGGGATCTGCAGGTGTGGTGATGGCGGATGCCAACACGGTTTGAACAAGGCTTAAAGGTACCAGGTATGGTGGAATCCTACCCATGGCCAAATTGTCTATGGAGGAGCTTACCTCCCGGAGCATGTCATTCATGAGTGCTGTGACTAACTGCGTTTGGGAAAAGTCATTTTGAAAAACAGTGAACAGCTGCTTCATGGAGTTCACCGTCTGGTTCAGCAGGACGCTGTGGGTGTTAAGGATGGTCACTGTTCCTCTCAGGGTCTTCCCTATGGTCTGTAAGGATGCGCTTTGGATGGTGAGCTGTTCTTTCAACTGTGGGGAGTTCCGTCCGGATCTCGGCCACCTGGCGTTTCACAGTGGCGATGTTGACGGTGTTGACACTTGACATTCCGATGTTGAACAGTGTCCCAACCGCAGCGGCGGCTCCGAGCAGCGCTCCGAGGAACCGTTTGGAACGGCGGCCGTGGCCACTTAGCTCTGCTTGGGTGACAGTCATCTTCTCGAGCTGGCTTAGCATGTGTTCGACGTCGGCTTCGGCGTGGTGGAGGGCAAGTCTCGGTCCATCGGGCCCCGGCGAAACTGTATTGGCTCACTCCGCTGGGGGGAATGTGCACGGTAGACGTTTCGGGGGTCAAGTCGCACGTACACCTTCTGTGTGTGGGTACGGCAGTTGGTGATCAGAAGCCCAGGTTGCTCCCTCAACACGATTCCAGAAGCCGGTCCTGGAGAGATGACGTCGGAAGGCGGCTGGCCTTCGGTTGACTGGACCCACAGGATTGCGATCAGCAGCAGCAGCATTTCTGTTACAGGCAGAGAGAGAGGAGAGGTGTGGAGGAAAGGGGGGGAGAGAGAGAGAAGGCAGATGTCAGCGGGGGCTGTCCCAGGATGGAGGGACAGTTTTTCATTTCTTCGCAGGTGGCAGCTGTTTCAGTTCGCATTGGCCCCTCCCTGTCTGATTCTGCTAGTGGCCGCATATCTTTTGATCTGATTGCGGTGGACCCATTTGAGAACAGGTTCTTTCTGTCCCCGATTCAGCTTGATCTGGTAAGCAACAGGGGAGAGTTTGTTCACAATTTCATGGGGTCCTGTCCAGCGTGGCAAGAACTTTTTTGACAGTCTTTGAGTTGGAAGAGCGAAGTTGTAATACAGGACCTTGTCGCCCACCTCGAGTTCCTGGTGTGATGCCTTCCTGTCATAATAAGCTTTCTGGCCCTCAGCACTGTGTTGCAGATGTTGTTGGGCAAAAGCAAAAGTCTTTTTCAAATGTTCGTGCAAACCTTCCAGGTATTGGGAGGTGGTGTAGGCTGTGACGAGGTTGGAGTCCCCCGGCTGGTACAGCAGATGTAATGGCAGGGTCATTAGCCTTCCAGTCATGAGTTCAAACGGGGACACCCGTGTTGATTCTTGTGGGGTTGCCCGAATGGCCATTAAAACAAGAGGAATTTTAATGTCCCAATCTTTTTGGTTAGTGGACACATACTTTTTCAACATGTTGACCACCGTCTTGTTGGAATTCTCCTCCTGGCCTGAGCTGATTGGAAGTCGAGAAATATGCAGTTTGGGCTTGTACCCCCAGGCATCTCCAGATCTTTTGCATGATCTCAGCAGTGAAGTGGGTACCCCTGTCGGAGTTGACTCTCAGTGGCAACCGAACCGTGAGAAGATGTGGTCCATGAGGAGGAATGCCGTGGTTTGGGCTGTGTCGTTCGGTGCGGGAAGGCACTCTACCCACTTGGTAAACTGGCAGATGACAGTGAGAAAATACTTGTTCCCCCTTGTTGATCTGGGTAAGGGACCTACCCAGTCGATTTGGAGGTCTGACCACGGGAACGTGACACCTCTACGCTGTAGTGGGGGCCCTGTGATTTGGGTTTGATGGTTGGAACTGACAGCAAACCAGACACTCTCTGACATACTCTGCCACATCTTGCTGCATGCCTGGCCAGTATGCCACTGTTTTCAACGTGTCATACGTGGCTCTGGTGCCATGATGGCCCGCGCATGGATTGTTGTGTGCGTACATCAGCATTACCCCCTGGTTGCAACGCGGGACCACGAGCCGTGGCGTAGTGGTGTCGTCGGGTGCAAACCACAAGATGTTGTCACGCACACGCAGCATGTGTCTAGAGTTGTACAAATGTCTCAGGTCAGAGTCAGCAGTGAGGGCCGAATCAGCGATAGGGGGGGCTGGCGGGGTCAGAGAGGAGGTCAAGAATTGTCTTTACGGCCATGTCAGAGGCCTGCATGTCAGCAATGTCATTGTTGGAGACTTGCGGAGTTAGCGGACAGCAGTTGTGAGGCTGGAGCTGGATTAGGTGTGAGCCGCTGGCTGCGAGTTATCACTGCCACATGTGGAGAGGTGTGGTGGCAGGAGGAGACCATGGGTCGCCGTGCAGAGCACCTGCTTTTGCTAAAGCGTCAGTGCGGTCATTAAAGTCTTTGTCTTTACCAGGCAGCTTGGAATGACCTTTCACCTTCTTCCAGTACACTGTCACATTGTGTGTGGTCGTGATGTTGTCACATGCTTGAAACAGGTGTTGGTGTTTCACAGGTTTGTTGTTAGCTGTCTTGAACCCATTTTGTTGCCAGGTTGGGAGATGGCACACAAAACTGAGTCTGGTATAATTAGAGTCTGTGCAAATGAGAAGTTCTTTGACGCCATGGGCCGATGCGATTTGCAAAGTGATGAGGACGGCGGCCACTTCGGCGTACTGGGACGACTGAGGGCCTAGTTGGAAACTTTGCGGGGGGACACGGCTGGTCGTTGACAAAAAGAACTCCTGCACCTGCTTGCAGGGTGCCCTGATGGTTGTAGGAGCACCCATCGACGTAAGCTGTGGTCATGCCTTGACACGCATTCTCATCAAAGTACCTGTGGCAGGTCAGTGGGGGCTGTGTGGGCTCAGGTGTGTCCACCATAGCAGCAGGCGAGTTATCAGAGCAGTTTTGGCAGGCTGCCAGGCCATCGCCCAGCGCAGACTTGTGTTTCTGTGCATAGCGAGCCTCAACATTTCTTCCTTGAAGAGCCATTAACCAGGTGGCGATGCGTGAGTTGGTCACCACGCCATCACGGATGCGTTGGCTGTTGAGGAACATAACAGGCTGGTGGCAAGTCTCTATGATAACTTTCTGGGCACCAATGTAGTTGGAAAAACGCTGGATGGCCCACACGGTGCAGAGCAGAGCTTTTTTCACAGTCTGAGAATTTGCATTCTGGTGGAAAGAAGTGTCTTACTGGCATATGCGACCACCTTCTTGTCTTGGTCATGGCGTTGGTAAAGGCCAGCACTTAGACATTGGGCAGAGAACCCAGCCTCCAGGAAGAATTCCTTTTGCGGATCGGGGTAGGCGAGGCATGGGGCTGAGCACAAATGTCTTTTCAGTTCGGTCATAGCATGTTCTTGAGCTGTAGACCAGATGAAAGGGGTGTCTTTTTTCAGCAAAGCTGTTAGAGGTCTGGCAATGTCTGAGTAATGTTCAATGAACTGCCGGGAGTAATTGCATACCCCCAGAAAGCTTCTCAGCTCCGAGACGTTGGTGGGAGGCTTGATGGTTTGGACGGCCTGAATCCGACTGGATTGTGGTTCGATGCCGTTTTTTCCAATCAGTAGACCGACGTAATTGACTTTAGTTTGACACCACTGACCTTTGTGCAGAGCTATTTTGGCTCCGGCGGTGGTTAGCTGGTTCAAAACATGGTCAATCTCGTTCAGGTGGTCGGCCACCGTTGTACTCTTCATAAGCACGTCATCGACGTAAATCAAGTTACCTCTCACTCTGGCGTCGGGGCAGGCTTTGTTCAGGAAGATGTTGAACTCAGCAGGTGAGTTGGCGTAACCAAACGGGCACCTGTTGAAGGTGAACTGTCTGTTGCCAAAAGTGAATGCCAGCTTGTGTTGGTCGTCCGGATGTACCGGAATGGTCCAGAACCCCGAGGCCCACATCGAGGGTAGAAAAGATGTTAGCTCCTCTGATTCTGGGAATTTCCTGTTCAAGCTGGGTCATGGGCCATCTTGACAGTGGCACCTGTTTGTTTAATTGTCTATAGTCAATGGTTGGTCTCCATTTGCCGTTAGGTTTCAAAACGGGCCAGATGGGGGCACTATAAGTAGAGTTGCAGTGGACGGAATAAACACCTTTTTCCATCATGGAGTCGATGATCTCTTGTACTGGCTCGTGTGAGGCTATGGGAATTTTGTTACTGCTTGACAAATGTGGGAGGAGCCTCAGGGGGTGTGGGTATACGCACCGTGTGCAGGGTGGTGAGCCCGCAATCTAAAGAGTCTTGTGCAAAGGAGTCTTTGAACTTGTAAAGGACTTGTCGGAGGTTTTGACGGTCCGTGTCATTCTGGAGCGCGTTGGCGTTCTGTAGAATTTGCTGCACTTGAGTTTCAAAGCTGTCAGTAGTGTCAAGCGGTGCCGGTGCATCAGTCTCAGTGGCCTGCTGGTGGGGAGACTGTGTACACAGAGAGATGTTGATCCTCTGTGAGCTCGGTTCTGCATACCTGTTCTTTTGGTATTGACATGACAGATGTGATAGCAATGAATTGAAAGGGTGCAGTGAGTAGTGTGTGTCGTGTGGGTGCCTTTCCGTCAGCAGCGCCTGTGGAATAGGCCCAATGACAGGTAACACAAGTTCAAAGTCATGAAAGTCTTGGCTGATTAGCCATCCCAGCCGAAAGGCTCTGGGAATGCAAATGTCAGTAGCTGTGCAGTTGTTGAACAGGATGTAGAGTACACGGGGAAAACACTTCAGTGAGTGGCGTTTGCTTCAAGTGTGAGTCCGAGTTCCACACATTCAGGGGATGGCTGGAAGTAACCCAGCGTGTGGTTGAGAGTTTGACCACAACGCAAGTTAAGTCGGACAGCGACCCCTTTGGTGTAAGCGGGTACTGCGGCTTCCCTGTTCATTAATCAGGGTGCACACTTCAGGAATGGTTTGCCCTGACAGGAGATTGTCATAGACAATGGGCTTGGGTGTTTGCAAAGTCAATGGGGCCCATATTACTTCATTCACAATGTCTATTTGAGCCCTTAGGCGCACCAAAAGGTCTGCTCCGATGTACACATCGTGAGGTGGGTCCGGCAGGACCAGGAAGTAGTGTGTCAGAGACCGGTGGTTCCATTTCAGATGCAAGGCGCATATCCCTTTTGCTGTTGTCATGGATAATGACTGAGAGTTCAGGGGGAAAGCGTGTGCGTTTACTGGCGAATGGTAAGTCTGGTGTGCTTTTCAATGATGGTATTGAAGAGTGACAGGCTGATGGCTGAGTTGTCAGCATGCAGGGCAAGGACAATGTCTGTTGTGGTGACATCTTGTAACTGCAGGCTGGACTTGACCTTGGGACAGTAGATGTCAGAGTTGAGGTTGGCTTTGAAAGTGCAGAGTTTTGAACTTGAGCTGTGCTGGGAAGTTTGGGAAGTTTCCCGGGAACTCTGGGGACTGACAGTCCGTCGCTGTGGCAGTCTCCGTGACCTCGTTGACCTCACTGTCTGGGTCACCAGACTGGTGTGGCTGGAGTGGCAGAGGTGCACGCACTTGAGCCCATACCTTTAGTTGCTTGAAGTCCAGTAACGGTTCGAATCGATCCAGCAGATCTTTGCCAATGAGAAGGTGGGTGATTGTTCATGGAGACACATATATGGGATGTACCAGACTCATCGGACCTATGGTCAGATGAATGGGAGCGATGTTTCGTAGCTGAATGTCATTTTGGCTGTACGATTGCACATTTATCTCACAGGTGTGGGAATTGAGAGTTCGATTTTGTCTTCGGGCTTCAGATTTGAGTTTTTCAAACAGCTGAGCTGAAATCAGCGTGAGGTCGGAGCCTGTGTCAACCAGGGCTTCGAGTCTCATCTCTCGTTCCAGGGTGATGGTGAGATACAGCTTACGGGCCACTCCCTTTTCGATCAGATTACCCAGGAGCTTTGGTGTGTGGGTATCGATCGCTAGGCAGTGGAGGGTGTGACTTGTGTTGCTCGTAGTGGGTGCAGATGAGCAAAACAGCACTGTCTGGTATGTTGGCAGGAACATGACAGCTGTCAGCTGTCAGTTTGGTGTCACATGTGCTGTCATTGAGTGGGACAACAGTGTGTGTCAGAGTCTTTTGACAGTAAACAGTTTCTGAGGTTCTGTCAGCTGTTGGTTGGCACTGAAAGTGTCATTTTGTGTGGAAACAGTGGGTTCAAAAGTCTGTGAGTGGTGAACTGTGTTCTGCAGTTCTGGGGTCAGCAGGAGGGAAAGAGGTTAGCAGTGTTGGTTTCAGGCCTTGGAGGTAGTCCATGCAGAGTCCGGCTTCCGTTTGTCATCCTTCTGAGAATTCTTTTTCAGGAATTCTCTCAGCATGTCTAGAAGTTCAGCTGAGTCAGCTGCAGCGGGGTTGTTTCCTTGGAGGTGGGCTCTGGCTTGAGCTTACCACCCATGTCGTTGAGCGGGACTCTGTTGACGATTCTCTGGGCTTGCAGTTTCTGGGGGAGGCTGGTTGGCGTTTCTTGGGTCGCCGGCTTTGATCCCAGGTGTTCTCACCTGGGTGGTGGTGAGCAGGCCTGGGCCGGTCACAGAATTCATCAACACGCTCTTGGCGTTGTCTGGTGTGACCCCCTCCACGACCACGCTGCCCTCTGCTGGCTTGAAACGGTCTTGACTCTCTGTTGGCAGACTTGTAGTTGTGCTGTTTGGCGCCCTCTAGTGGAAGTTCTGGAAAGGGCTGAGAGACAGCGTAAACAGTGGGAATTTTAGTCTTTTCAGAAGCAGTTTTCTGCTTAATATAAGCCTTGTGGGCTAAGTCACGGAGTTGCTGTGTGTTCATAGTCTTAGGGCATGCTAGCACACCCAGGTGATGGCTAATGGTTGGGTGCAAGTTTCTTAGGAACAAAGTTCTGAAATTAACATCTTCCTCCATGTGAGACTCGTTCAGGGCTCCGAAGTAGGACTGTCTGAGTCTGTTGTAGTAGGCTTGCGGGGTTTCCAGCCTGGCTTGCTTGACGTCCAGTGCCTTGATGAACCCCTGGTCTGTGTCTGGATCAGAAAACTCACGGACCAGAGCTTGGCGTAGCTGTTTGTAGTCCATTTTGACAGTGTCTGGTTGTCGATCCAGGAAGCTCCGTACGTCACGGCTAGACGTAATCCGGAGAGGTACAGTTTGTCCCAGTCTGTGACGTCGGGAATTGTTTGTAGATGAAACTCCACATCTTGCAAGTACAAATGAATGTCACTACCACCTGTTGGCTGTGGCGAGAACTGTGGGATGTTCCTTGCCAGCTTTGTCAAGGTTCTTGGAGTAGGAGCTATGGGAAACAGCCCGTCCCGTCTGGGTGGGGACCTGACTGTTCCCAACGTCGCCCCCTTCAGCTTTTGGTGTGTGGCTGAAAGGTGGGGCGTGGCTGTGGAGGGGAGACGGAGTGTAGTGTGTGTCTCCCCCCGGCTCACCTTGAAGCTTGTATGAGTATGCGAGCTCTGTCTGGGCACTGTCAAGTTCATCTTGGAGGGACTGTCTTTGTTTCAAAAGTTCGGAAATTTCAGCTTTGGCAGTGTGTAAATGCTTTTCACACGCTCTGAATTTTGCGGTTCTGTCTCTTAGGGCAGTCTCTGCTCTTTCCAGAAGAGTAGCTCCACGCTGCACTTCATCATTCAGTTCAGCCGAGATGCGTTTTTCGGCGTCCACTTGCTCTTTGGTCTCTAGGCGCAGGTTTTCCATGGCCTCTTGAAGTTGCTGTAGATCCTGATGCTGATCGGCGCTGGTGTCGTCCTCCTCGTTGAGCTCCTCTTGTAGCTCCTCCAGACGACTTTGCACTTGGTCCTTTTGCCGACGAGCGTCCTCCAGCTGCAGTTTCAACTGTGCAGCTTCCCTCCTTAGCTTGACGTTGTCCTCCTGAAGAAGGATGTTGTCCTTCTCTGCAAGTTGGGCTTGGCTCAGGAGATTATGGGCCACGCTTCCGACGAGTCGGGACCACTCTTTAGAGCCATAGGGGTGTGTGTGGGGTCGTGAGTCACGAGCAGGGTCCAGGTCGTTGTCCAGCTGTTCTCTGGTGCGAATCGACAGGTCCGCTGGCTTGGGGCAAATAGCTGGCTGTCATGGCTCGCAACCACGCGTCCAGGTCTCGCCAATGGGCTGCTGGGCTGCTGGGTGCGCGACATTATGGCTCACTGCAGGCGAGAGAAACACAAGAAACACACACACAGACAAGACCAATCGCACACTTGTAGGCAGGCTACTAGGTTATAGTACGGCGGGGGCCGTCTATGGTAAATTTGGCTAACTGACTTTCAGACAGTTAGGAGGGGCCAATGCACGAATAGGCTAGGGCCCACAATAGAGTCGCCAGGCAGTAGTCTGGCTTAGCTGGTTGACTATTTAGTTCCTCAGGTCTCTTGGTGACTGAAAGGAAACAAAATCAACAGAACAAAACAAAACAGAACAAAATCTCATTGCCACTAAAAAGAACCTAAACTTGGTTGGTCTGTTCTAAAGGGTGGCAGCTAGTGTCACAGTGGGTGTTATTGGATTTAAAGGGGCCTTCAGCTACACTTCTCTGTTAGAGATGGTGGATAGGGGTGTCAGGTTCGCAGCTTTTGGGGCAGGAAACCTAAGAGGGGTGTATCGTAGGGAGAAAGAGTGAAATAGACACTTAAAATATGCTACGGGAGAATACCTAGTATTCGGGAAGCCTATAATAAATGGGTGTATTTTACTCAATGTCAGTTTACCTGTGGGAGTTTGAGGTCACACCAGTCGGCCTCCGGAGCGAGTCAACCTTTTCCAGTGCCTCCAGACACTCCTCCGCAGTGAGCCCCGGATCTTTTTCGTTACTCTATTTCCCCTGCTGCGCCCTCTCAAACAAAAGACTCTGCCTTGAAGCCCCCGGCGCCTCTGAGGTATCAGCCAGCCTTATGCAACAAAACTTGGGTGTCTTTCCGAACCCTCCAGCGAAGCCGGAGTGGGCCCCTTTGGGCCCCGGATGGATTAACTCCCAAGATTGAAACGGTTTGGCTTGACTGACCCTTCAGAGTTGTGGGGTTCAAGGTTAGCTCTTGCGTGCCGCAGCAGTAGGTTAGAGATTGAAAGGACTCGCGAGTCCCACCACGGCCGAAATGCTGTTAGCACCAGTCAGGAATCACACTCACGGAGATCGGCCCGGCTCCCTCGCTTCACCACAGATACTGGGATCGTACCTATGAACCTACACAGGAGAGATAATAAGCTTCAAGGCTAAAGGGGTTTTTTTTGCTTGACCAGACTGAGAAATTTCTGCGGGGGAAATAACTAGAAATGGACCTAAACAAAGAAAACACTTAGATTTTAAAATTAATTTGAGAAAATTAATCTAACCTGAAAAGAAACAATAACAGGGGTAAAATCAACAAACAAAAATTGAAACTTAGCCTGACCCAAATTGGACAATAACCGAGGTCGTTGAAACAAGGAGTGGTCGGCTTTAGGCTGCGGGTGGTGGACTGCGGGGGCCACTAAGGGTTACTTCTCTTCTCCAGTGGTTCACCTAGTTTGTTTAACACAATTGAACAACTGGTTTAAATCAAAACTAAGTAAGCCTGGGAAATTTCACAGAAATTATATTGGTTTTTATAATATTCCTTAAGGAAATGATTATAAAATCCTGAAAGGGAAGAGGTATAGGTTGGATTAACACAGCATGGAGTTGATAGAAGGCTGATAGCCAGAGTGGAGAATGATGTCAACACCAGGGGGCGCTTCTCTTTCAGGGTGGGCTTTTGACGGACTGGGGAGGGGTCACCTTTCCTGTCTTTCACCTCAAGTCTAAATGCACTTGGAGAAAACAAACAAACAAACCAAAACAAAACCAACCAAAACAGTGAAATTAAAAAAAAAAAATATTTCAAAAGAGTTATAATAGTTTCAGCCAATAATCATCACAAACTGGAGTTATTAGAAGTTATTAGCTGAGACAACAGACTCAGAAGGTTCAAAGATGAGATTGCAAAGAGAAAGTTCTGAGAAAATGTTTGGCTTGAGGGGGTTTATGGCCTGAAATTTAATTCACTTTGCTGAAAATAAACTCACATAAACTGCCTCAATCCAAACAGGAAAGTTTATTTTTCGAAATAAACAGCTTTAAGTTCGAATCTGTATTTAAACAGTTCATTTCATTAAACCTCTAAGTTTAATTTGGAGGAGCAAAATTGTCTTAACCTCTATCGTCCACGCGGTGGCGCAATTTCGCTAACAGTTAGAAACTGTTGTTAGAGTTTCAAAGGAAAAACTGATTAGCTTGCACTTGCGAGTCACCTCCACGCGATGGCGCCCTTCTGCTCACAGAATGACGTCACCGACTAGTGGGATCAAAGTTCAGAAGACAATAATTTGAAAGCATGCACTTCACTGTTTCGACCACGCGATGGCGCAATTCTGCTCACAGAATTACGTCACAGACACGTGGGGTTAAAGTTCAGAGAGAGACGCTATAAACTTGCATGAGCTGTTTTATGCCACGCGATGGCGCGCTCGAGCTCTGTACACGGTTTACAATAGTATCTGCCTTTTCACCAAAACAATTTACAGCGTGCATAAACTTACAAGCATTTTCTGGGTTCTTCACAGTCAAATCAATACGAGGAGTTCCCTATTTACCCCTAGAAAACACCACGATCGTCCTTTGCGCGTATTGCCGCACGGACACAACGGGAAACGAAATAAGAGCTTATCACGGGTTAGCTACTCCGTACGCAATCACTCGAGTCCACGTTAGCTAGCTTATAGTGCCTTATACAGAAGGAACGTCGCTTCTGAAGGTCTTATCTTTACCGGTTTAAAACGTTTACTAAGAAGATTTCGTCGTTCTTAAAAACGTAATTAAACAGTATAAAAAGTGTACACAGTTGTGTCAGAATTTTTTTTTGCACATTTAACTGGACAGTTTTTAATACTGTAACACACAGGAGGGCTGGGGGAGAATGTTTTTAGATTCTCTGCCCAGTCGTGCTGCGTTTCACAAGCTTCTGCTTTGTTGTCGACGTAATACACAATTCAACGGTTGTACAGTTATTAATATTCACAAATCACATCTGAATACAATATGCATATGAATCCATAACTGAAATTTGAAAATTGTCCGCGTTCGATCGCCATTAACTGTAGCAATATTGACTTTGAGTATAAATTGGGGAAAATTAGCACTCAAATGGGAAATTAAATAATCATGGTTTTTGATGAATATTATTTGCATACGCGCTTAAATGGTTCTAAATATGGGCTTGTACCGCCTTGAACCGATATGAATATGCATCCGATTTACTCGTGATACTAATTCATACAGGAAAGGGGAATGATTTTAATCAGTCGTACTTGGAATTACGATTTTAACCACTAATGCGTATACATAATAATATTTACCTCGACACTTCGATCCGTTTAGCTCTTGGCAAGTACAATCACATCCATCTGGCCATAATGGATACAATTTACTTTTCAAGAGATCAGATCGGAAATATTTAAACTATGCAATGTTTAAAAGTATGGTAGAGCGTTTTTAACAAGGTAGCATAGAAAATCTAATTTCAGGGGATTTCAGATTATGGATTCATAAAACACAACTTCAGACGAAGATTACAATGAAGTTTAATAAAAGACAATTTAAAAGTACGTAGGTTACACGATCAAGAGTATAACAATATGCATAAACAAAACAAATGATTATAAAACGATTAAGTAGCGTGTATATATAATAACACTAGATTCCCCAAAGAGATGGAGAGAGGAGAGCGGAGAGAGAGAGAGAGAGAGAGGAGAGAGAGGAGAGAGAGAGTACACAGTTTAAGGAATACTTTCAATAATCAAAAGACCGGAGGATTTCTCAGACAACCTTAACTAGCTTTGTTTCAAGATCAGATTCAGACTTAGCCTACTGTGTTGTCGTTGGAAGGGTCGTCTTGTGCGTGAGCTGTTTTCTTTGGAATCTCGCGGGCTTCCGGGGTTGCGTGCGTACGTGGTTGTTTGACGCAGGGTGGAGGCGCTAAGCTTTCGTTCGTTAAAACACTGGATCACGGAAGTAGCTTTAAACTTGTATAAAAATAAAGACTTAGTCGTAGAAGCGGAAAGTAAACGGAGAGCAAAGCTCTCTGAAGCTAAGTTAAAGCTAAGAGTTAGACAGACTAGCTGTTTAGACTAGAACTAGAGACTAGGGTGGTAAACTAGAATTGGAGCGCAGAAGTGAAGAGGAGAGGACAGAGAACTAGAGAAAACTAACTAACTGAGCTTCTTTGGCTCGTTTCCAAAATATGAATGAAACCGGAGCACGCCCATTCTGAGTCTGGGAACCAATCACAAGTGGGGATTCTGGGGGCGCCAAGAATCCCTTTGTCTGTATGGCAGCCCTTATTCAGTGCGTGCTGAGAGTTCAGAGTTTATTCTGACATTATTCCACATATCGGTAAATGTTTAATAATGCATAATAGTTTGCTTCTCAAAACAGATTCGAATTCGTCTAATTTTATGCGTTGCAAACCATACCAAATTTGCTTATTTGTAGGTAATGTTACAGCGAACTATAATGATTTTTAGGTATAATGCGTTTCTATGGGTTGTTTTAGTCCGGCAAACGCGCATTCTACGTCAGCTTCTGCATGTTTGTTAATCGCCGTTTCAAACAGAATGTTGCATTCTCACAAAACAACGTTTTTCTCACTATTAGGATTCTGTGCGTGTATGTGTCTGTGATTCGCCCCCCAGCGTGGTGTGTGTGTGGAACGTGCGAGATACGCGGTTGACCTGTTAACCTACAAGGGTGTAAAACATCTGTCTGGTGTGGCTTTAGAACAAAGACATGAATGAGACTTTCACTGCGGAGGTCGCTGAGACAGAAACAGACGCGGTGTGTACGTCCTCACCCACGATAAAATTTAATTAAAGACCCCGGGATGTCTTCTCTTATCTAAGCACAGAATCAGCTGAAAGCCTTTCAGCAAACGTTAATGTGTTGTAAAAGGGGAATAAGACACTTTGGAATGCATTAAGTCAAAGTCTGTGTTTGTCTAAGTTTTAGCAAAATGTCAAGAAACCTCTTAGTCATGCAATAGGTCAACAAATAGAAACATGTATGCTTTATCGATCAACACCTGGCAATGGTGCTAGCAGACCTTACCTGGCATCAATGTAAAATAAATATATTTAGGAGTTTTTGCCTTTTATTATGATTGGAAAATATGGGATTAAAAAAAGTCCACAAGCCGGGACTTGAACTTGTTTCACCGAAAAAAACACCAGATCTATATGTCAGTGAATTGACCACTAGGCTATGGGGGCCTAAGAATTAGAAGCTTTTTGATAGATATTAGAAGATCATCATTGTGTAAAAAATACAGGGGGAACGGATTCTGACAGCTGTTTTTTTGCCTTCGGATTCTGTTCCCCCTGTAAAAAAAACATCTGACGGAAATCCGTTCCCCCACTCCCATTATGAGAGGTGTTGATGAAGTGGCTTAAAAAAATGCATATTTTATTTTGTGTGGGGATGGAGCTTACCTGGGACCAGTCTGAAGAAATAGTCGAATCCACTGTGAGACACCAATGTGTCCCCGAGCAAGACACTTAACCCCTAGTTGCTCCAGAGGCGTGCGACCTCTGACATATTTAGCAATTGTAAGTCGCTTTGGATAAAAGCGTCAGCTAATGAATAAATGTAAATGTAAATGTAAATATATTTAGGAGTTTTTGCCTTTTATAATGATTGGAAAATATGGGATTAAAAAAAGTCCACATGCCGGGACTTGAACTTGTTTCACCGAAAAAACACCAAATCTATATGTCAGTGAATTGACCACTAGGCTATGGGGGCCTAAAGGAATTAGCAGCTTTTTGATAGATATTAGAAGATCATCCTTGTGTAAAAAATACAGGGGGAACGGATTCCGACGGCTGTTTTTTTTGCCGTCGGATTCTGTTCCCCCTGTAAAAAAAACAGCTGTTGGAATCCGTTCCCCCACTCCCATTATGAGAGGTGTTTATGTAGTGGCTTAAAAAATTCATTTTTTTATTTTGTGTGGGGATGGAGCTTACCTGGGACCAGTCTAAAGAAATATATTTAGGAGTTTTTTGCCTTTTATTATGATTGGAAAATATGGGATTAAAAAAAGTCCACAAGCCGGGACTTGAACTTGTTTCACCGAAAAACACCAGGTCTATACGTCAGTAAATTGACCACTAGGCTATGGGGGCCTAAGAATTAGCTGCTTTTTGATAGATATTAGAAGATCATCCTTGTGTAAAAAATACAGGGGGAACGGATTCTGACAGCTGTTTTTTTGCCGTCGGATTCTGTTCCCCCTGTAAAAAAAAACATCTGTCGGAATCCATTCTTCCACTCCAAATTATGAGAGGTGTTTATGAAGTGGCTTAAAAAAATGCATATTTTATTTAGAGTGGGGATGGACCTTACCTGGCATCAATGTAAAATAAATATATTTAGGAGTTTTTGCCTTTTATTATGATTGGAAAATATGGGATTAAAAAAAGTCCACAAGCCGGGAGTTGAACTTGTTTCACCGAAAAAACACCAGATCTATATGTCAGTGAATTGACCACTAGGCTATGGGGGGCCTAAGAATTAGCTGCTTTTTGATAGATATTAGAAGATCATCCTTGTGTAAAAAATACAGGGGGAACGGATTCCGACGGCTGTTTTTTTGCCGTCGGATTCTGTTCCCCCTGTAAAAAAAAACAGCTGTCGGAATCCGTTCCCCCCACTCCCATTATGAGAGGTGTTGATGAAGTGGCTTAAAAAATGCATATTTTATTTTGTGTGGGGATGGATCTTACCTGGGACCAGTATAAAGAAATATATTTAGTAGTTTTTGCCTTTTATTATGATTGGAAAATATGGGATTAAAAAAAGTCCACAAGCCGGGAGTTGAACTTGTTTCACCGAAAAAACACCAGCTCTATATGTCAAGGAATTGACCACTAGGCTATGGGGGCCTTAGAAATATAAGCTTTTTGATAGGATATTAGGAAGATCATCCTTGTGTAAAAAAATACAGGGGGAACCGGATTCTGACAGCTGTTTTTTTTGCCGTCGGATTCTGTTCCCCCTGTAAAGAAAACAGCTGTCGGAATCCGTTCCCCCACCCCCATTATGAGGAGGTGTTGATGAGGTGGCTTAAAAAAATGCATATTTTATTTTGGGTGGGGATGGACCTTACCTGGCATCAATTGTAAAATAAATATATTTAGGAGTTTTTGCCTTTTATTATGATTGGAAAATATGGGATTAAAAAAGTCCACAAGCCGGGACTTGAACTTGTATTCACCGAAAAAGCACGAGGTCTATTATGTCAGTGAATTGACAACTAGGCTATGGGGGCCTAAAAATTAGAAGCTTTTTGATAGATATTAGAAGATCATCATTGTGTAAAAAATACAGGGGGAACGGATTCCGACAGCTGTTTTTTTTGCCGTCGGATTCTGTTCCCCCTGTAAAAAAAACCTCTGAAGGAATCCGTTTCCCCCACTCCCATTATGAGAGGTGTTGATGAAGTGGCTTAAAAAAATGCATATTTTATTTTGTGTGGGGATGGATCTTACCTGGGACCAGTCTAAAGAAATATATTTAGTTGTTTTTGCCTTTTTATTATGATTGGAAAATATGGGATTAAAAAAAGTCCACAAGCCGGGAGGTGAACTTGTTTCACCGAAAAAACACCAGGTCTATATGTCAGTGAATTGACCACTAGGCTATGGGGGGCCTAAGGATTAGAAGCTTTTTGATAGATATAAGAAGATCTTCCTTGTGTAAAAAATACAGGGGGAACGGATTCTGACGGCTGTTTTTTTGCCGTCGGATTCTGTTCCCCCTGTAAAAAAAACATCTGTCGAATCATTTCTTCCACTCCAAATTATGAGAGGTGTTTATGAAGTGGCTTAAAAAAATGCATATTTTATTTTGTGTGGGGATGGATCTTACCTGGGACCAGTCTAAAGAATGTATTTAGGAGTTTTTGCCTTTTATTATGATGGGAAAATATGGGATTAAAAAAAGACCACATGCCAGGACTTGAACTTGTTTCACCGAAAAAACGCCAGATCTATATGTCAGTGAATTGACCACTAGGCTATTGGGGCCTAAGAATTAGGAAGCTTTTTGATAGATATAAGAAGATCTTCCTTGTGTAAAAAAATACAGGGGGAACGGATTCTGACGGCTGTTTTTTTTGCCGTCGGATTCTGTTCCCCCTGTAAAAAAAACATCTGTCGGAATCCGTTCCCCCACTCCCATTATAAGAGGTGTTTATGTAGTGGCTTAAAAAATGAATTTTTTTATTTTGTGTGGGGATGGAGCTTACCTTGGGACCAGGTCTAAAGAAATATATTTATGGAGTTTTGCCTTTTATTATGATTGGAAAATATGGATTAAAAAAAGTCCACAAGCCGGGAGTTGAACTTGTTTCACCGAAAAAACACCAGATCTATATGTCAGTGAATTGACCACTAGGCTATGGGGGGGCCTAAAAATTAGCTGCTTTTTGATAGATATTAGAAGATCATCCTTGTGTAAAAAATACAGGGGGAACGGATTCTGACAGCTGTTTTTTTGCCGTCGGATTCTGTTCCCCCCTGTAAAAAAAACAGCTGTCGGAATCCGTTCCCTCACTCCCCATTATGAGAGGTGTTGATGAAGTGGCTTAAAAAATGCATATTTTATTTTGAGTGAGGGATGGACCTTACCTGGCATCAATGTAAAATAAATATATTTAGGAGTTTTTGCCTTTTATTATGATTGGAAAATATGGGATTAAAAAAAATCCACAAGCCGGGACTTGAACTTGTTTCACCGAAAAAACACCAGGTCTATATGTCAGTAAATTGACCACTAGGCTATGGGGGCCTAAGAATTAGCTGCTTTTTGATAGATATTAGAGATCATCCTTGTGTAAAAAATACAGGGGGAACGGATTCCTGACAGCTGTTTTTTTGCCGTCGGATTCTGTTCCCCCTGTAAAAAAAACAGCTGTCGGAATCCATTCTTCCACTCCAAATTATGAGAGGTGTTTATGAAGTGGCTTAAAAAAATGCATATTTTACTTTGTGTGGGGATGGATCTTACCTGGGACCCAGTCTAAAGAAATGTATTTAGGAGTTTTTGCCTTTTATTATGATGGGATAATATGGGATTAAAAAAAGTCCACATGCCAGGATTGAACTTGTTTCACCGAAAAAACACCAGATCTATATGTCAGTGAATTGACCACTAGGCAATGGGGGCCTAAGATTTAGAAGCTTTTTGATAGATATAAGAAGATCTTCCTTGTGTAAAAATACAGGGGGGAACGGATTCCGACGGCTGTTTTTTTGCCGTCGGATTCTGTTCCCCCTGTAAAGAAAACAGCTGTCGGAATCCCGTTCCCCCACTCCCATTATGAGAGGTGTTGATGAAGTGGCTTAAAAAAATGCAATTTTTATTTTGAGTGGGGGATGGACCTTACCTTGCATTCAGTGTAAAATAAATATATTTAGGAGTTTTTGCCTTTTATGATTGGAAAATATGGGATTAAAAAAAGTCCCACATGCCGGGACTTGAACTTGTTTCACCGAAAAATTACCAGCTCTATATGTCAGTGAATTGACCACTAGGCTATGGGGGCCTAAAAATTAACAGCTTTTTGATAGATATTAGAAGATCATCCTTGTGTAAAAAAATACAGGGGGAACGGATTCCGACGGCTGTTTTTTGCCGTCGGATTCTGTCCCCCTGTAAAAAAAACAGCTGTCGGAATCCGTTCCCCCACTCCCATTATGAGAGGTGTTTATGTAGTGGCTTAAAAAATGCATTTTTTTTATTTTGTGTGGGGATGGAGCTTAACCTGGGACCAGTCTAAAGAAATATATTTAGGAGTTTTTGCCTTTTATTATGATTGGAAAATATGGGATTAAAAAAAGTCCACAAGCCGGGACTTGAACTTGTTTCACCGAAAAATCACCAGCTCTATATGTCAGTGAATTGACCACTAGGCTATGGGGGCCTTAGCCTGGGAAAACCCAGACCACTTCCGGCAAATTTAGATTTGCTCTGCAAGTGGGTCTGGCAAAGAGCCCATTGAAACCCATTTCCAGTCCGTCGAAATCGCGGGCACCAAATCAGAAACGTTGGGCGGGCTTTAAACGATGACGACAGAGCAGAGACGGTGACGCAGATTTTGTACATTACAAAGATGGATGCCGCCGTGGAACATCGACAACATCACTCGTTCGAATCAGGTATCGCGTCTGTTTCAATCGATTTAAAATGGTCATTTTCGTTAACACAGACAGAGAATTGCTGAGAGTCTCGAGATGTTTCTCCGTCGCTCTGCATACGTCATGTCCATTCATCGCTCTGATTGGTTTTAGATCTATCCGACGTCCGTTGGTGACGCCCCTCTGGAAATGAATTGTCTATGGAGCTTTGCCAGACCCTTACTCAGTTACAACTGAGAGTGGTCTGGGTTTTCCCAGGCTATGGGGGCCTAAGAATTAGAAGCTTTTGATAGATATAAGAAGATCTTCCTTGTGTAAAAAATACAGGGGGAACCGGATTCCGACGGCTGTTTTTTTGCCGTCGGATTCTGTTCCCCCTGTAAAGAAAACAGCTGTCGGAATCCGTTCCCCCACTCCCCATTATGAGAGGTGTTGATGAAGTGGCTTAAAAAATGCATATTTTATTTTGAGTGGGGATGGACCTTACCTTGCATTAGTGTAAAATAAATATATTTAGGAGTTTTTGCCTTTTATAATGATTGGAAAATATGGGATTAAAAAAAGTCCACATGCCGGGACTTGAACTTGTTTCACCGAAAAAACACCAGATCTAATATGTCAGTGAATTGACCACTAGCCTATGGGGGCCTAAGAATTAGCAGCTTTTTGATAGATATTAGAAGATCATCCTTGTGTAAAAAATACAGGGGGAACGGATTCCGACGGCTGTTTTTTTGCCGTCGGATTCTGTTCCCCCCTGTAAAAAAAACAGCTGTTGGAATCCGTTCCCCCACTCCCATTATGAGAGGTGTTTATGTAGTGGCTTAAAAAATGCATTTTTTTATTTTGTGTGGGGATGGAGCTTACCTGGGACCAGTCTAAGAAATATATTTAGGAGTTTTTGCCTTTTTATTATGATTGGAAAATATGGGATTAAAAAAAAGTCCACAAGCCCGGGAGTTGAACTTGTTTCACCGAAAAAACACCAGGTCTATATGTCAGTGAATTGACCACTAGGCTATGGGGGCCTAAAAATTAGCTGCTTTTTGATAGATATTAGAAGATCCTCCTTGTGTAAAAAATACAGGGGGAACGGATTCTGACGGCTGTTTTTTTGCCGTCGGATTCTGTTCCCCTTGTAAAAAAAACATCTGTCGGAATCATTTCTTCCACTCCAAATTATGAGAGGTGTTGATGAAGTGGCTTAAAAAAATGCATATTTTATTTTTTGTGGGGATGGATCTTACCTGGGACCAGTCTAAAGAAATGTATTTAGGAGTTTTTGCCTTTTATTATGATGGGAATATATGGGATTAAAAAAAGACCACATGCCAGGACTTGAACTTGTTTTCACCGAAAAAACGCCAGATCTATATGTCAGTGAATTGACCACTAGGCTATGGGGGCCCTAAGAATTAGAAGCTTTTTGATAGATATAAGAAGATCTTCCTTGTGTAAAAAATACAGGGGGAACGGATTCTGACGGCTGTTTTTTGCCGTCGGGATTCTGTTCCCCCTGTAAAGAAAACAGCTGTCGGAATCCGTTCCCACACTCCCATTATGAGAGGTGTTTATGTAGTGGCTTAAAAAAAATGCATATTTTATTTTGAGTGGGGATGGACCTTACCTTGCATCAGTGTAAAATAAATATATTTAGAGGTTTTTGCCTTTTATGATTGGAAAATATGGGATTAAAAAAAGTCCACATGCCGGGACTTGAACTTGTTTCACGAAAAATCACCAGCTCTATATGTCAGTGAATTGACCACTAGGCTATGGGGGCCTAAGAATTAGCAGCTTTTTGATAGATATTAGAAGATCATCCTTGTGTAAAAAATACAGGGGGAACGTATTCCGACGGCTGTTTTTTGCCGTCGGATTCTGTTTCCCCTGTAAAAAAAAACAGCTGTCGGAATCCGTTCCCCCACTCCCATTATGAGAGGTGTTTATGTAGTGGCTTAAAAAATGCATTTTTTTTATTTTGTGTGGGGATGGAGCTTACCTGGGACCAGCCTAAGAAATATATTTAGGAGTTTTTTGCCTTTTATTATGATTGGAAAATATGGGATTAAAAAAAGTCCACATGCTGGGACTTGAACTTGTTTCACCGAAAAAGCACCAGATCTATATGTCAGTGAATTGACCACTAGCCTATTGGGGCCTAAGAATTAGAAGCTTTTTGATAGATATTAGAAGATCATCCTTATTTAAAAAATACAGGGGGAACGGATTCCGACAGCTGTTTTTTTGCCGTCGGATTCTGTTCCCCCTGTAAAAAAAACCTCTGAAGGAATCCGTTCCCCCACTCCCATTATGAGAGGTGTTGATGAAGTGGCTTAAAAAAATGCATATTTTATTTTGTGTGGGGATGGAGCTTACCTGGGACCAGTCTGAAGAAATATATTTAGGAGTTTTTGCCTTTTATAATGATTGGAAAATATGGGATTAAAAAAAGTCCACATGCCGGGACTTGAACTTGTTTCACCGAAAAAACACCAGATCTATATATCAGTGAATTGACCACTAGCCTATGGGGGCCTAAGAATTAGCAGCTTTTTGATAGATATTAGAAGATCATCCTTGTGTAAAAAATACAGGGGGAACGGATTCCGACGGCTGTTTTTTTTGCCGTCGGATTCTGTTCCCCCTGTAAAAAAAAACAGCTGTCGGAATCCGTTCCCTCACTCCCATTATGAGAGGTGTTGATGAAGTGGCTTAAAAAAATGCATATTTTATTTAGAGTGGGGATGGGACCTTACCTGGCATCAATGTAAAATAAATATATTTAGGAGTTTTTGCCTTTTATTATGATTGGAAAATATGGGATTAAAAAAAGTCCACAAGCCGGGACTTGAACTTGTTTCACCGAAAAATCACCAGCTCTATATGTCAGTGAATTGACCACTAGGCTATGGGGGGCCTAAGAATTAGCAGCTTTTTGATAGATATTAGAAGATCATCTTGTGTAAAAAATACAGGGGGAACGGATTCCGACGGCTGTTTTTTTGCCGTCGGATTCTGTTTCCCCCTGTAAAAAAAACATCTGTCGGAATCCGTTCCCACACTCCAAATTATGAGAGGTGTTTATGAAGTGTCTAAAAAATGCATATTTTATTTTGTGTGGGGATGGATCTTACCTGGGACCAGTCTAAAGAAATGTATTTAGGAGTTTTTGGCCTTTTATTATGATGGGAAAATATGGGATTAAAAAAAGTCCACATGCCAGGACTTGAACTTGTTTCACCGAAAAAACACCAGATCTATATGTCAGTGAATTGACCACTAGGCTATGGGGGCCTAAGAATTAGAAGCTTTTTGATAGATATTAGAAGATCATTCTTGTGTAAAAAATACAGGGGGAACGGATTCCGACAGCTGTTTTTTTGCCGTCGGATTCTGTTCCCCCTGTAAAAAAAACCTCTGAAGGAATCCGTTCCCCCACTCCCATTATGAGAGGTGTTGATGAAGTGGCTTAAAAAAATGCATATTTTATTTTGTGTGGGGATGGATCTTACCTGGGACCAGTCTAAAGAAATATATTTAGTAGTTTTTGCCTTTTATTATGATTGGAAAATATGGGATTAAAAAAAGTCCACAAGCCGGGGAGTTGAACTTGTTTCACCGAAAAAACACCAGCTCTATATGTCAATGAATTGACCACTAGGCTATGGGGGCCTTAGAAATATAAGCTTTTTGATAGATATTAGAAGATCATCCTTGTGTAAAAAATACAGGGGGAACGGATTCTGACAGCTGTTTTTTTGCCGTCAGATTCTTTTCCCCCTGTAAAAAAAACAGCTGTCGGAATCCATTCTTCCACTCCAAATTATGAGAGGTGTTTATGAAGTGGCTTAAAAAAATGCATATTTTACTTTGTGTGGGGATGGATTTTACCTGGGACCAGTCTAAAGAAATGTATTTAGGAGTTTTTGCCTTTTATTATGATGGGATAATATGGGATTAAAAAAAGTCCACATGCCAGGAATTGAACTTGTTTCACCGAAAAAACACCAGATCTATATGTCAGTGAATTGACCACTAGGCTATGGGGGCCTAAGATTTAGAAGCTTTTTGATAGATATAAGAAGATCTTCCTTGTGTAAAAAATACAGGGGGAACGGATTCCGACGGCTGTTTTTTTGCCGTCGGATTCTGTTCCTCCTGTAAAGAAAACAGCTGTCGGAATCCGTTCCCCCACTCCCATTATGAGAGGTGTTGATGAAGTGGCTTAAAAAATGCATATTTTATTTGAGTGGGGATGGACCTTACCTTGCATCAGTGTAAAATAAATATATTTAGGAGTTTTTGCCTTTTATGATTGGAAAATATGGGATTAAAAAAAGTCCACATGCCGGGACTTGAACTTGTTTCACCGAAAAATTACCAGCTCTATATGTCAGTTAATTGACCACTAGGCTATGGGGGCCTAAAAATTAACAGCTTTTTGATAGATATTAGAAGATCATCCTTGTGTAAAAAATACAGGGGGAATGGATTCCGACGGCTGTTTTTTGCCGTCGGATTCTGTTTCCCCTGTAAAAAAAACAGCTGTCGGAATCCGTTCCCCCACTCCCATTATGAGAGGTGTTTATGTAGTGGCTTAAAAAATGCATTTTTTTATTTTGTGTGGGGATGGATCTTACCTGGGACCAGTCTAAAGAAATATATTTAGGAGTTTTTGCCTTTTATTATGATTGGAAAATATGGGATTAAAAAAAGTCCACAAGCCGGAGTTGAACTTGTTTCACCGAAAAAACACCAGCTCTATATGTCAATGAATTGACCACTAGGCTATGGGGGGCCTTAGAAATATAAGCTTTTTGATAGATATTCGAAGATCATCCTTGTGTAAAAAATACAGGGGGAACGGATTCTGACGGCTGTTTTTTTGCCGTCGGATTCTGTTCCCCCTGTAAAGAAAACAGCTGTCGGAATCCGTTCCCCCACCCCCATTATGAGAGGTGTTGATGAAGTGGCTTAAAAAAATGCATATTTTATTTTGGGTGGGGATGGAGCTTACCTGGCATCAATGTAAAATAAATATATTTAGGAGTTTTTGCCTTTTATTATGATTGGAAAATATGGGATTAAAAAAAGTCCACAAGCCGGGACTTGAACTTGTTTCACCGAAAAAACACCAGGTCTATATGTCAGTGAATTGACCACTAGGCTATGGGGGCCTAAGAATTAGAAGATTTTTGATAGAAATTTGAAGATCATCATTGTGTAAAAAATACAGGGGGAACGGATTCTGACAGCTGTTTTTTTGCCGTCGGATTCTGTTCCCCCTGTAAAAAAAACATCTGACGGAATCCGTTCCCCCACTCCCATTATGAGAGGTGTTGATGAAGTGGCTTAAAAAAATGCATATTTATTTTGTGTGGGGATGGAGCTTACCTGGGACCAGTCTGAAGAAATATATTTAGGAGTTTTTGCCTTTTATAATGATTGAAAATATGGGATTAAAAAAAGTCCACATGCCGGGACTTGAACTTGTTTCACCGAAAAAACACCAGATCTCATATGTCAGTGAATTGACCACTAGCCTATGGGGGCCTAAGAATTAGCAGCTTTTTGATAGATATTAGAAGAACATCCTTGTGTAAAAAATACAGGGGGAACGGATTCCGACGGCTGTTTTTTTTGCCGTCGGATTCTGTTCCCCCTGTAAAAAAAACAGATGTTGGAATCCGTTCCCCCACTCCCATTATGAGAGGTGTTTATGTAGTGGCTTAAAAAATGAATTTTTTTATTTTGTGTGGGGATGGAGCTTACCTGGGACCAGTCTAAAGAAATATATTTAGGAGTTTTTGCCTTTTATTATGATTGGAAAATATGGGATTAAAAAAAGTCCACAAGCCGGGAGTTGAACTTGTTTCACCGAAAAAACACCAGATCTATATGTCAGTGAATTGACCACTAGGCTATGGGGCCTAAAAATTAGCTGCTTTTTGATAGATATTAGAAGATCATCCTTGTGTAAAAAATACAGGGGGAACGGATTCCGACGGCTGTTTTTTTTCCGTCGGATTCTGTTCCCCCTGTAAAAAAAACATCTGTCGGAATCCGTTCCCTCACTCCCATTATGAGAGGTGTTTATGTAGTGGCTTAAAAAATGCATATTTTTATTTAGAGTGGGGATGGACCTTACCTGGCATCAATGTAAAATAAATATATTTAGGAGTTTTGCCTTTTATTATGATTGGAAAATATGGGATTAAAAAAAGTCCACAAGCCGGGACTTGAACTTGTTTCACCGAAAAACACCAGGTCTATATGTCAGTAAATTGACCACTAGGCTATGGGGGCCTAAGAATTAGCTGCTTTTTGATAGATATTAGAAGATCATCCTTGTGTAAAAAATACAGGGGGGAACGGATTCTGACGGCTGTTTTTTTGCCGTCGGATTCTGTTCCCCCTGTAAAGAAAACAGCTGTCGGAATCCGTTCCCCCACCCCCATTATGAGAGGTGTTGATGAAGTGGCTTAAAAAAATGCATATTTTATTTTGGGTGGGGATGGACCTTTACCCTGGCATCAATGTAAAATAAATATATTTAGGAGTTTTTGCCTTTTATTATGATTGGAAAATATGGGATTAAAAAAAGTCCACAAGCCGGGACTTGAACTTGTTTCACCGAAAAAACACCAGATCTATATGTCAATGAATTGACCACTAGGCTATGGGGGCCTAAGAATTAGAAGCTTTTTGATAGATATTAGAAGATCATCATTGTGTAAAAAATACAGGGGGAACGGATTCTGACAGCTGTTTTTTTGCCTTCGGATTCTGTTCCCCCTGTAAAAAAAAACATCTGACGGAATCCGTTCCCCCACTCCCATTATGAGAGGTGTTGATGAAGTGGCTTAAAAAAATGCATATTTTATTTTGTGTGGGGATGGAGCTTACCTGGGACCAGTCCTGAAGAAATATATTTAGGAGTTTTTTGCCTTTTATAATGATTGGAAAATATGGGATTAAAAAAAGTCCACATGCCGGGACTTGAACTTGTTTCACCGAAAAAACACCAGATCTATATGTCAGTGAATTGACCACTAGGCTATGGGGGCCTAAGAATTAGCAGCTTTTTGATAGATATTAGAAGATCATCCTTGTGTAAAAAATACAGGGGGAACGGATTCCGACGGCTGTTTTTTTGCCGTCGGATTCTGTTCCCCCTGTAAAAAAAACAGCTGTTGGAATCCGTTCCCCCACTCCCATTATGAGAGGTGTTTATGTAGTGGCTTAAAAAATTCATTTTTTTATTTTGTGTGGGGATGGAGCTTACCTGGGACCAGTCTAAAGAATATATTTAGGAGTTTTTGCCTTTTATTATGATTGGAAAATATGGGATTAAAAAAAGTCCACAAGCCGGGAGTTGAACTTGTTTCACCGAAAAAACACCAGATCTATATGTCAGTGACTTGACCACTAGGCTATGGGGGCCTAAAAATTAGCAGCTTTTTGATAGATATTAGAAGGCTCATCCTTGTGTAAAAAATACAGGGGGAACGGATTCTGACGGCTGTTTTTTTGCCGTCGGATTCTGTTCCCCCTGTAAAGAAAACAGCTGTCGGAATCCGTTCCCCCACCCCCATTATGAGAGGTGTTGATGAGGTGGCTTAAAAAAATGCATATTTTATTTGGGTGGGGATGGACCTTACCTGGCATCAATGTAAAATAAATATATTTAGGAGTTTTTGCCTTTTATTATGATTGGAAAATATGGGATTAAAAAAAGTCACAAGCCGGGACTTGAACTTGTTTCACCGAAAAAGCACGAGGTCTATATGTCAGTGAATTGACCACTAGGCTATGGGGGCCTAAAAATTTGAAGCTTTTTGATAGATATTAGAAGATCATCATTGTGTAAAAAATACAGGGGGGAACGGATTCCGACAGCTGTTTTTTGCCGTCGGATTCTGTTCCCCCTGTAAAAAAAACCTCTGAAGGAATCCGTTCCCCCACTCCCATTATGAGAGGTGTTGATGAAGTGGCTTAAAAAAATGCATATTTTATTTTGTGTGGGGATGGATCTTACCTGGGACCAGTCTAAAGAAATATATTTAGTAGTTTTTTGCCTTTTATTATGATTGGAAAATATGGGATTAAAAAAAGTCCACAAGCCGGGAGTTGAACTTGTTTCACCGAAAAAACACCAGGTCTATATGTCAGTGAATTGACCACTAGGCTATGGGGGCCTAAGGATTAGAAGCTTTTTGATAGATATAAGAAGATCTTCCTTGTGTAAAAAATACAGGGGGAACGGATTCTGACGGCTGTTTTTTTGCCGTCGGATTCTGTTCCCCCTGTAAAAAAAACATCTGTCGGAATCATTTCTTCCACTCCAAATTATGAGAGGTGTTTATGCAGTGGCTTAAAAAAATGCATATTTTATTTTGTGTGGGGATGGATCTTACCTGGGACCAGTCTAAAGAAATGTATTTAGGAGTTTTTGCCTTTTATTATGATGGGAAAATATGGGATTAAAAAAAGACCACATGCCAGGACTTGAACTTGTTTCACCGAAAAAACGCCAGATCTATATGTCAGTGAATTGACCACTAGGCTATTGGGGCCTAAGAATTAGAAGCTTTTTTGATAGATATAAGAAGATCTTCCTTGTGTAAAAAATACAGGGGGAACGGATTCTGACGGCTGTTTTTTTGCCGTCGGATTCTGTTCCCCCTGTAAAAAAAACATCTGTCGGAATCCGTTCCCCCACTCCCATTATAAGAGGTGTTTATGTAGTGGCTTAAAAAATGAATTTTTTTATTTTGTGTGGGGATGGAGCTTACCTGGGGACCAGTCTAAAGAAATATATTTAGGAGTTTTTGCCTTTTATTATGATTGGAAAATATGGGATTAAAAAAAGTCCACAAGCCGGGGGAGGGTTTGAACTTGTTTCAACCGAAAAAACACCAGATCTATATGTCAGTGAATTGACCACTAGGCTATGGGGGCCTAAGAATTAGCTGCTTTTTGATAGATATTAGAAGATCATCCTTGTGTAAAAAATACAGGGGGAACGGATTTCTGACAGCTGTTTTTTTGCCGTCGGATTCTGTTCCCCTGTAAAAAAAACAGCTGTCGGAATCCATTCTTCCACTCCAAATTATGAGAGGTGTTTATGAAGTGGCTTAAAAAAATGCATATTTTACTTTGTGTGGGGATGGATCTTACCTGGGACCAGTCTAAAGAAATGTATTTAGGAGTTTTTGCCTTTTATTATGATGGGATAATATGGGATTAAAAAAAAGTCCACATGCCAGGAATTGAACTTGTTTCACCGAAAAAACACCAGATCTATATGTCAGTGAATTGACCACTAGGCTATGGGGGCCTAAGATTTAGAAGCTTTTTGATAGATATAAGAAGATCTTCCTTGTGTAAAAAATACAGGGGGAACGGATTCCGACGGCTGTTTTTTTGCCGTCGGATTCTGTTCCCCCTGTAAAGAAAACAGCTGTCGGAATCCGTTCCCCCACTCCATTATGAGAGGTGTTGATGAAGTGGCTTAAAAAAATGCATATTTTATTTTGAGTGGGGATGGACCCTTACCTTGCATCAGTGTAAAATAAATATATTTAGGAGTTTTTGCCTTTTATGATTGGAAAATATGGGATTAAAAAAAGTCCACATGCCGGGACTTGAACTTGTTTCACCGAAAAATTACCAGCTCCTATATGTCAGTGAATTGACCACTAGGCTATGGGGGCCTAAAAATTAACAGCTTTTTGATAGATATTAGAAGATCATCCTTGTGTAAAAAATACAGGGGGACACGGATTCCGACGGCTGTTTTTTGCCGTCGGATTCTGTTCCCCCTGTAAAAAAAAACAGCTGTCGGAATCCGTTCCCCCCACTCCCATTATGAGAGGTGTTTATGTAGTGGCTTAAAAAATGCATTTTTTTATTTTGTGTGGGGATGGAGCTTACCTGGGACCAGTCTAAAGAAATATATTTAGGAGTTTTTTGCCTTTTATTATGATTGGAAAATATGGGATTAAAAAAAGTCCACAAGCCGGACTTGAACTTGTTTCACCGAAAAATCACCAGCTCTATATGTCAGTGAATTGACCACTAGGCTATGGGGGCCTAAGAATTAGAAGCTTTTTGATAGATATTAGAAGATCATCCTTATGTAAAAAATACAGGGGGAACGGATTCCGACAGCTGTTTTTTTGCCGTCGGATTCTGTTCCCCCTGTAAAAAAAAACCTCTGAAGGAATCCGTTCCCCCACTCCCATTATGAGAGGTGTTTGATGAAGTGGCTTAAAAAAATGCATATTTTATTTTGTGTGGGGATGGACCTTACCTGGGACCAGTCTAAAGAAATATATTTAGTAGTTTTTGCCTTTTATTATGATTGGAAAATATGGGATTAAAAAAAGTCCACAAGCCGGGAGTTGAACTTGTTTCACCGAAAAAACACCAGGTCTATATGTCAGTGAATTGACCCACTAGGCTATGGGGGCCTAAGGATTAGAAGCTTTTGATAGATATAAGAAGATCTTCCTTGTGTAAAAAATACAGGGGGAACGGATTCTGACGGCTGTTTTTTTGCCGTCGGATTCTGTTCCCCCTGTAAAAAAAACATCTGTCGGAATCATTTCTTCCACTCCAAATTATGAGAGGTGTTTATGAAGTGGCTTAAAAAAATGCATATTTTATTTTGTGTGGGGATGGATCTTACCTGGGACCAGTCTAAAGAAATATATTTAGGAGTTTTTGCCTTTTATTATGATTAGAAAATATGGGATTAAAAAAAGTCCACATGCCGGGACTTGAATTTGTTTCACCGAAAAATCACCAGCTCTATATGTCAGTGAATTGACCACTAGCCTATGGGGGCCTAAGAATTAGAAGCTTTTTGATAGATATAAGAAGATCTTCCTTGTGTAAAAAATACAGGGGGAACGGATTCCGACGGCTGTTTTTTTGCCGTCGGATTCTGTTCCCCCTGTAAAGAAAACAGCTGTCGGAATCCGTTCCCACAACTCCCATTATGAGAGGTGTTGATGATAAGTGGCTTAAAAAAATGCATTTTTTTATTTTGTGTGGGGATGGAGCTTACCTGGGACCAGTCTAAGAAATATATTTAGGAGTTTTTGCCTTTTATTATGATTGGAAAATATGGGATTAAAAAAGTCCACATGCCGGGACTTGAATTTGTTTCACCGAAAAATCACCAGCTCTATATGTCAGTGAATTGGCACTAGGCTATGGGGGCCCTAAGAATTAGAAGCTTTTTGATAGATATAAGAAGATCTTCCTTGTGTAAAAAATACAGGGGGAACGGATTCTGACGGCTGTTTTTTTGCCGTCGGATTCTGTTCCCCCTGTAAAGAAAACAGCTGTCGGAATCCGTTCCCACACTCCCATTATGAGAGGTGTTGATGAAGTGGCTTAAAAAAATGCATATTTTATTTGAGTGGGGATGGACCTTACCTTGCATCAGTGTAAAATAAATATATTTAGGAGTTTTTGCCTTTTATGATTGGAAAATATGGGATTAAAAAAAGTCCACATGCCGGGACTTGAACTTGTTTCACCGAAAAATCACCAGCTCTATATGTCAGTGAATTGACCACTAGGCTATGGGGGCCTAAGAGTTAGAAGCTTTTTGATAGATATTAGAAGATCATCCTTGTGTAAAAAAATACAGGGGGAACGGATTCCGACGGCTGTTTTTTGCCGTCGGATTCTGTTCCCCCCTGTAAAAAAAACAGCTGTCGGAATCCGTTCCCCCACTCCCATTATGAGAGGTGTTTATGTAGTGGCTTAAAAAACGCATTTTTTATTTTGTGTGGGGATGGAGCTTACCTGGGACCAGTCTAAAGAAATATATATTTAGGAGTTTTTGCCTTTTATTATGATTGGAAAATATGGGATTAAAAAAAGTCCACATGCTGGGACTTGAACTTGTTTCACCGAAAAAGCACCAGATCTATATGTCAGTGAATTGACCACTAGCCTATTGGGGCCTAAGAATTAGAAGCTTTTTGATAGATATTAGAAGATCATCCTTATGTAAAAAATACAGGGGGAACGGATTCCGACAGCTGTTTTTTTGCCGTCGGATTCTGTTCCCCCTGTAAAAAAAACCTCTGAAGGAATCCGTTCCCCCACTCCCATTATGAGAGGTGTTGATGAAGTGGCTTAAAAAAATGCATATTTTATTTTGTGTGGGGATGGAGCTTACCTGGGACCAGTCTGAAGAAATATATTTAGGAGTTTTTGCCTTTTATTATGATTGGAAAATATGGGATTAAAAAAAAGTCCACAAGCCGGGAGTTGAACTTGTTTCACCGAAAAAACACCAGATCCATATGTCAGTGAATTGACCACTAGGCTATGGGAGCCTAAGAATTAGCAGCTTTTTGATAGATATTAGAAGATCATCCTTGTGTAAAAAATACAGGGGGAACGGATTCCGACGGCTGTTTTTTTGCCGTCGGATTCTGTTCCCCCTGTAAAAAAAACAGCTGTCGGAATCCGTTCCCCCACTCCCATTATGAGAGGTGTTGATGAAGTGGCTTAAAAAAATGCATATTTTTATTTGTGTGGGGATGGATCTTACCTGGGACCAGTCTAAAGAAATATATTTAGTAGTTTTTGCCTTTTATTATGATTGGAAAATATGGGATTAAAAAAAGTCCACAAGCCGGGAGTTGAACTTGTTTCACCGAAAAAACACCAGCTCTATATGTCAATGAATTGACCACTAGGCTATGGGGGCCTTAGAAATATAAGCTTTTTGATAGATATTAGAAGATCATCCTTGTGTAAAAAATACAGGGGGAACGGATTCCGACGGCTGTTTTTTTGCCGTCGGATTCTGTTCCCCCTGTAAAGAAATCAGCTGTCGGAATCCGTTCCCCCACCCCCATTATGAGAGGTGTTGATGAAGTGGCTTAAAAAAATGCATATTTTATTTTGGGTGGGGATGGACCTTACCTGGCATCAATGTCAAATAAATATATTTAGGAGTTTTTGCCTTTTATTATGATTGGAAAATATGGGATTAAAAAAAGTCCACAAGCCGGGACTTGAACTTGTTTCACCGAAAAATCACCAGCTCTATATGTCAGTGAATTGACCACTAGGCTATGGGGGCCTAAGAATTAGCAGCTTTTTGATAGATATTAGAAGATCATCCTTGTGTAAAAAATACAGGGGGAACGGATTCCGACGGCTGTTTTTTTGCCGTCGGATTCTGTTCCCCCTGTAAAAAAAACATCTGTCGGAATCCATTCTTCCACTCCAAATTATGAGAGGTGTTTATGAAGTGTCTAAAAAATGCATATTTTATTTTGTGTGGGGATGGATCTTACCTGGGACCAGTCTAAAGAAATGTATTTAGGAGTTTTTGCCTTTTATTATGATGGGAAAATATGGGATTAAAAAAAAGTCCACATGCCAGGACTTGAACTTGTTTCACCGAAAAAACACCAGATCTATATGTCAGTGAATTGACCACTAGGCTATGGGGGCCTAAGAATTAGAAGCTTTTTGATAGATATTAGAAGATCATCCTCATGTAAAAAATACAGGGGGAACGGATTCCGACAGCTGTTTTTTTGCCGTCGGATTCTGTTCCCCCTGTAAAAAAAACCTCTGAAGGAATCCGTTCCCCCACTCCCATTATGAGAGGTGTTGATGAAGTGGCTTAAAAAAATGCATATTTTATTTTGTGTGGGGATGGATCTTACCTGGGACCAGTCTAAAGAAATATATTTAGTAGTTTTTGCCTTTTATTATGATTGGAAAATATGGGATTAAAAAAAGTCCACAAGCCGGGAGTTGAACTTGTTTCACCGAAAAAACACCAGCTCTATATGTCAATGAATTGACCACTAGGCTATGGGGGGCCTTAGAAATATAAGCTTTTTGATAGATATTAGAAGATCATCCTTGTGTAAAAAATACAGGGGGAACGGATTCTGACAGCTGTTTTTTTGCCGTCGGATTCTTTTCCCCCTGTAAAAAAAACAGCTGTCGGAATCCATTCTTCCACTCCAAATTATGAGAGGTGTTTATGAAGTGGCTTAAAAAAAATGCATATTTTACTTTGTGTGGGGATGGATTTTACCTGGGACCAGTCTAAAGAAATGTATTTAGGAGTTTTTGCCTTTTATTATGATGGGATAATATGGGATTAAAAAAAAGTCCACATGCCAGGAATTGAACTTGTTTCACACCGAAAAAACACCAGATCTATATGTCAGTGAATTGACCACTAGGCTATGGGGGCCTAAGATTTAGAAGCTTTTTGATAGATATAAGAAGATCTTCCTTGTGTAAAAAATACAGTGGGAACGGATTCCGACGGCTGTTTTTTTGCCGTCGGATTCTGTTCCCCCTGTAAAGGAAACAGCTGTCGGAATCCGTTCCCCCACTCCCATTATGAGAGGTGTTGATGAAGTGGCTTAAAAAATGCATATTTTATTTTGAGTGGGGATGGACCTTACCTTGCATCAGTGTAAAATAAATATATTTAGGAGTTTTTGCCTTTTATGATTGGAAAATATGGGATTAAAAAAAGTCCACATGCCGGGACTTGAACTTGTTTCACCGAAAAATTACCAGCTCTATATGTCAGTGAATTGACCACTAGGCTATGGGGGCCTAAAAATTAACAGCTTTTTGATAGATATTAGAAGATCATCCTTGTGTAAAAAATACAGGGGGAATGGATTCCGACGGCTGTTTTTTGCCGTCGGATTCTGTTCCCCTGTAAAAAAAACAGCTGTCGGAATCCGTTCCCCCACTCCCATTATGAGAGGTGTTTATGTAGTGGCTTAAAAAATGCATTTTTTTATTTTGTGTGGGATGGATCTTACCTGGGACCAGTCTAAAGAAATATATTTAGGAGTTTTTGCCTTTTATTATGATTGGAAAATATGGGATTAAAAAAAAGTCCAGAAGCCGGGACTTGAACTTGTTTCACCGAAAAATCACCAGCTCTATATGTCAGTGAATTGACCACTAGGCTATGGGGGCCTAAGAATTAGAAGCTTTTCGATAGATATTAGAAGATCATCCTTATGTAAAAAATACAGGGGGAACGGATTCCGACAGCTGTTTTTTTGCCGTCGAATTCTGTTCCCCCTGTAAAAAAAAACCTCTGAAGGAATCCGTTCCCCCACTCCCATTATGAGAGGTGTTGATGAAGTGGCTTAAAAAAATGCATATTTTATTTTGTGTGGGGATGGATCTTACCTGGGACCAGTCTAAAGAAATATATTTAGTAGTTTTTGCCTTTTATTATGATTCGGAAAATATGGGATTAAAAAAAGTCCACAAGCCGGGAGTTGAACTTGTTTCACCGAAAAAACACCAGCTCTATATGTCAATGAATTGACCACTAGGCTATGGGGGCCTTAGAAATATAAGCTTTTTGATAGATATTAGAAGATCATCCTTGTGTAAAAAATACAGGGGGAACGGATTCTGACGGCTGTTTTTTTGCCGTCGGATTCTGTTCCCCCTGTAAAGAAAACAGCTGTCGGAATCCGTTCCCCCACCCCCATTATGAGAGGTGTTGATGAAGTGGCTTAAAAAAATGCATATTTTATTTTGGGTGGGGATGGAGCTTACCTGGCATCAATGTAAAATAAATATATTTAGGAGTTTTTGCCTTTTATTATGATTGGAAATATGGGATTAAAAAAAGTCCACAAGCCGGGACTTGAACTTGTTTCACCGAAAAAACAACTGGTCTATATGTCAGTGAATTGACCACTAGGCTATGGGGGCCTAAGAATTAGAAGATTTTTGATAGAAATTTGAAGATCATCATTGTGTAAAAAATACAGGGGGAACGGATTCTGACAGCTGTTTTTTTGCCTTCGGATTCTGTTCCCCCCTGTAAAAAAAACATCTGACGGAATCCGTTCCCCCCACTCCCATTATGAGAGGTGTTGATGAAGTGGCTTAAAAAAATGCATATTTTATTTTGTGTGGGGATGGAGCTTACCTGGGACCAGTCTGAAGAAATATATTTAGGAGTTTTTGCCTTTTATAATGATTGGAAAATATGGGATTAAAAAAAGTCCACATGCCGGGACTTGAACTTGTTTCACCGAAAAAACACCAGATCTATATGTCAGTGAATTGACCACTAGCCTATGGGGGCCTAAGAATTAGCAGCTTTTTGATAGATATTAGAAGATCATCCTTGTGTAAAAAATACAGGGGGAACGGATTCCGACAGCTGTTTTTTTGCCGTCGGATTCTGTTCCCCCTGTAAAAAAAACAGCTGTCGGAATACGTTCCCTCACTCCCATTATGAGAGGTGTTGATGAAGTGGCTTAAAAAAATGCATATTTTATTTTGTGTGGGGATGGATCTTACCTGGGACCAGTCTAAAGAAATATATTTAGTAGTTTTTGCCTTTTATTATGATTGGAAAATATGGGATTAAAAAAGTCCACAAGCCGGGAGTTGAACTTGTTTCACCGAAAAACACCAGCTCTATATGTCAGTGAATTGACCACTAGGCTATGGGGGCCTTAGAAATATAAGCTTTTTGATAGATATTAGAAGATCATCCTTGTGTAAAAAATACAGGGGGAACGGATTCCGACGGCTGTTTTTTTGCCGTCGGATTCTGTTCCCCCTGTAAAAAAAACAGCTGTCGGAATACGTTCCCTCACTCCCATTATGAGAGGTGTTGATGAAGTGGCTTAAAAAAATGCATATTTTATTTAGAGTGGGGATGGACCTTACCTGGCATCAATGTAAAATAAATATATTTAGGAGTTTTTGCCTTTTATTATTATTGGAAAATATGGGATTAAAAAAAGTCCACAAGGCGGGACTTGAACTTGTTTCACCGAAAAAACACCAGGGTCTATATGTCAGTGAATTGACCACTAGGCTATGGGGGCCTAAGAATTAGCTGCTTTTTGATAGATATTAGAAGATCATCCTTGTGTAAAAAATACAGGGGGAACGGATTCCGACGGCTGTTTTTTTGCCGTCGGATTCTGTTCCCCCTGTAAAAAAAAACCTCTGAAGGAATCCGTTCCCCCACTCCCATTATGAGCAGGTGTTTATGAAGTGGCTTAAAAAAATGCATATTTTATTTTGTGTGGGGATGGATCTTACCTGGGACCAGTCTAAAGAAATGTATTTAGGAGTTTTTGCCTTTTATTATGATGGGAAAATATGGGATTTAAAAAAAGTCCACATGGCTTCCGGTAGGAATGGCGGCGTGAATGGTCGTATAATTTGTAGCTCCCGATAGTCAAGTCAGATATATCCCCTGAAATTCAAATTCTAAACTCGTACTTTGCCTAAAAATGAGCGGGGGTGGAAAAGGGAAAAGTCGGAAAACTCATAGTAATCAAGTGAAAGGAACTGAACAAAGTATAATCGAGAACGCAGCCACTTCACCTGAAAGAGATGGCGATGAGGGGGAAGCTAACGCTAAGCTAACAGGCGACGACGAACACACGGTTGGACTTGAAACTATTAGCAGGCAAATCAGTGATTTAAAAAACGAAATGAAGTCTGACCTGAGATCATTTAAAGAAGAATTTAAGAGTAACATGAAACAAGAATTCGCCCAATTTAAGCAAGAAATACATGACAAACTCTCAACGAACACCAACGAGATTCAAAAACAACAAGGCAGACTTACCGAGGCTGAACCAACGCATTGAACACCTGGAAACATGGTCAATCGAAGCAAACGCAGCTCTGCTGAAAACACTTCGAAAGAACAGAGAAATACAAGAGAAACTGACTGACCTCGAATCAAGATCACGTAGAAACAACATTCGAATCTACGGAATTCCTGAGGGCGCGGAGGATGGCAGTTCAGTCTCCCAATTTGTGGAGCAGCTTCTCAAGAAGGACATAGGAATTGACACTGATCTTCAAATCCAGCGTGCACACCGGGCCTTGCTCCAAAAGCCGAATCCCAACTCGCCTCCAAGGTCTATCATTGTTAACTTCCTCCAGTTTTGCGGGTGAAAGAGTCTGTTCTAAAACTGGCCTGGCAAAAGCGGATTCAGGTGCTGGGTCGTCCCATATCGTTCGACCATGACTACGCGACAGAAATAATGCAAAAACGTAAAGCATATAATGGGACAAAGAAAGTGCTGAAAGAGGAAAAAGTTGCGGTTCCAGACACCATTTACGAAAATTCGCATACATTGGAGTGACGGGACACGGACTTATAATACCCCCCGAGGAAGCGGAACAAGATATGATGCGCCGCGGGATCATCAGGAGGTCAACATCGAACAGCGATGGTGGAATCGCGGCGGACCCAGGATTCGATCCCCTTGAAGAACGGCTACAACATTGTATGGAGTGGCATGGCGTTGGCAAAAAAACCCCGGAAAAAAATCTACGAGTTCGGCAAAAGCTTCAGGAATTCCAACGCATTCCGCCAAAATAGGAGAGCAAATGAGAAGTGTTAAGCACCTTTAAAGATATTAAAAACGACAATAATAATTCAGGGAGTTCCCTTCTATTTTACATAGACCGGCGTTGAACCAGGAGTTTTTTTTTTTTTTTTTTGACTATCAGGGAGAAACTCAACAATTGACTTTACGCGTTCCTTTTCATTTCGTTGGACTTACAACTTTGGTGAGTAGCATTATTTACTGTCAGTAGGTGAGACGCTACTTCACATGTTTGCGGGCCCCTCTCTCAAGGCCAGCCCCGCACACCTCCAACGGGACTTGTCGGGTGTACAAGTACACCTATTCATGTGTTTTTTTCTTCTTTCGTATCACTGTTATTATTCTTTTATTTTATCACGTTTTGTTTGGGAAGTCCGTTCGAAGTGCACTAAAGTTAAAATGTCTCTTAGTATGTTCAGAAGCTCATGTATCTTTGATCAAGATCTTAGTGGGACATCATACTGTTTTATTTACTCAGTTTCATCCCATTATTGAATGAAGATTGTATCACAAAATATAAACGGATTATGTAATCCAGTTAAAAGGGGAAAAGTCTTAGCTAAAATTAAAAAAGAAAAATCACAGGTAGTATTTTTTACAGGAGACACATCTTTCACAGCAAGAGCATGATAAACTAAAGAAATTTGGTTTTAGAAACACTTTTTATAGCTCATTTAAAAAGGGCCATAGGAGAGGTGTGGCAATTCTAATACCTAACTCAGTCTGCTTTGAATTCTGCAAGGAAATTAGTGATAAGGAAGGAAGATACATTTTAGTAAAGGGCAAAATTGAGAATAAAATGGTCACACTGGTAAATGTTTATGCCCCTCCTGACTGCAATAAAAGTTTTTTTAAGTCCCTTTTCAATATGGTTGCTCAAGAGACAGAGGGAACTCTAGTTTTAGGAGGTGATTTTAATATAGTAATAAACTCAAGATTGGATACCACCAGCCACCGTTATAGGAAAGGACAGATTTCAAAGTGTGTTAGGAACCTTATGGAAGATCTTGGCTTAATTGACGCATGGAGAGATGTACACCCATTAACCAGAGATTATACCCACTATTCAGTACCACACAAAGTCCACTCGCGAATTGATTATTTTTTTATAAATAAAGAGGATCGACACAAAGTGAAAGAATGTGAAATTGGTGTTGCTGACTTATCAGATCATAATATTATTCAATTAAAAATAGATCTGAACACTCGGAAAAAAAATACATTATGGAGGCTTAATGTAGGGATACTAAAATAATAAAGAAATTGTGAAACAAATAAAAAACTACATAAAGAAATATATAGAAGAGAATGATACAGGGGAAGTTAATCCTGTTTTTGTGTGGGATGCTGCTAAGGCAGTTACAAGGGGGGAGTTGATTGCGTGACGGCTGCTTTCAAAAAAGCTAAATTAGTAATGTATGATAAACTAGTTAAAGAATTGCAAGATTTGGAGCATAAACATAAAAGTAATCGAGACTCAAAGATGCTCATACAAATGAGAGAAATAAGGGGACAGATAAATGACATTTTGAAAAGTGAGCTGGAGAAAAAGTTGAGATACGTTAAGCAGTCTTATTATGAATCAGGGCCTAAAAGCACAAAGATGTTAGCTCGTCGATTAAAGAAACAGCAGGCATTAAATACAGTCTATAAAATTCAGGATCCTACAACGAAACAGTTGGTATTCAAACCAGAAAAGATTGAAAGCATTTTTGAGAATTATTTCAAATCACTATACTCCCAACCCCCAGCTGCAAATATAGAAAAAATGAAAATATTTCTAAACACCCTAGACCTACCCACAATTGGTTCAACACAAAACAAATTTCTCACTGCACCAATCACAATGGAGAAGTAGAGAAAGCGATATGTGGGTTGAAAAATAATAGATCCGCGGGAAGCGACGGCTTTCCTTCTGAATGGTACAAGATGTTTAGGGAAGAATTGAAACCAATTTTACTAAGCTCATTAAATCAGACACTCAAAGAAGGGAGACTCCCTCCATCATGGAGGGAGGCTATCATAACAATAATCCCAAAAGAAGGTAAAAATAAAGAACATTGTGATGCGTACAGACCAATCTCTATTTTGAATGTGGACTATAAAATATTTACCTCAATTATCTGTAAAAGGTTTGAAACTTTTCTACCTGATCTAATTGATGAGGATCAAACTGGTTTCATTAAGGGCCGACAAACACATGATAACATTAGGAGAACATTACATGTTTTAGAGAATATTAAAAACACCCATGAATGTGCCGTTATTCTGAGTCTTGATGCAGCAAAGGCATTTGATTGTGTTAATTGGACCTTTCTGTACCAGGTGCTAGAACGATTTGGATTTAATGAAAATTCAGTACAGTGTATTAAAAACAATTTATTCAGAACCAACAGCCAGAATCAAAGTTAATGGTCATTTATCAGCCCACTTTCAATTTAAGCAGGGGAACAAGACAGGGCTGTTGTCTGAGCCCCACTCTTTTTTCTCTTTATATTGAACCCTTGGCCCAAGCAGTGAGGCAAAGCCAGGAATTGGGTGGGATAAGAATTGGAAATGATTATCATGTAATTGGGTTGTTTGCTGACGATGTCATTATCTATCTTAAGGAACCTGAAACTGCCCTTCCATTACTATGAACCTACTGGAAGATTATGGGAAATTATCTGGATATAAATTAAATGTCTCAAAAACTCAGGTTCTTTCATTTAATTATTCCCCATCACAACTAATTAGACAAAAATATAATCTAAAATGGGATGCAAAACACATTAAGTACCTGGGGGTACTTCTAACAAAAGAATACTCAGAACTATATTGTAAAAATTATAATAATAATATAGCTGCAAGCAGCGATTACGGGCCCAAGCCGGTGGCACCGCCACCCTGGTGCCTTTAGTTACACTAAAGGCACCGGGCTGGCGCTGCCACCGGCTTGGGCCCTCCATCGCTGCTTGCAGCTATATTTATTTATATATATATATATAAAAAGCCGCCACCCCCCCCCCGTTGCCTTTCGGGTTCCTGTGCACGACGGGCAATAACGTAACCCCGCTTTGACTGTCGAGAAGAAGTCTGCTTTAGAGCTTGCATCAGTGTGAGTCTTTCTGCTCCCCTCCAAACACACACAGAAAAGGGGGGGGGCTGTCTGTGTGTGTGCCCTCCCTCCCTCCCCCACACACACACACACACACACACACACACACAGAGAATGGCAGGGGGAACTCTGTCAGAGAGAGACAAAAACCACATTCAAACCAAAATATCTGACTTCCTGTTGGTCGGAGCTAATGACTGTAAATGAGAAAGTTGTCCAGATCGATAAGCACAATTTACATACCGAGTTTTGTGACTGTAGGTAAAAATAACCCACCCACTTTAGTCAAAAGTATCTTGAAAGTAACACACTTCCTGCTGCCAGTTGGTGGCGCTATAACTTTGACTCACAATAGTCACATCCATGTGATCGCCCTCTTACAACAAACACACTGCTGAAGTTTCATCAAGATCAATAAATGTATGAAGACGTTATAACACATTGTGTTTTTCTTTTCTCGCCATAACTTCGTTTCCTCGCCACGGCCAAAACCGTTCGAGATATCAAAAATCCGTCCGCAATTTACCGTCCTCAATGTCTTGACTTCATGCTGACCGAGTTTGGTGGCGATAGGATAATTTTTCTTGGACGAGTATATCAAATTCCAGGGGCATGCATTTTCATACAGCCCATAATAGCCGACTTCCTGTTGGACTGCGTAAAACTTAGAGCACGAAAGTTGTTCGGCCCGATTAAATCTATATGTGTACCGAGTTTCATATTATTACATGCAAACGTGTTTGATATATGGACCAAGTTTTTCGGACCACGTTCAAGGGGGCGCTGTTGAGCTCCCCTGCCACGCCCGGGTACCAGCTTCAGCCCAGCCCTGATGGCCGCAGGTTCTGACCTGTGTGCAAAGTTTCAAGAGTTTTCGAGCACGTTAAGGGCCCCAAAAGTGCCCGAGAAGTCCCACACAGCAGAGAAAGGGTTAAAATAAAGTCTCACACACACAGACCTGAGAGAGACTGGCAAAATTCCCATCAAAATCACATTCAAACCAAAATATCTGACTTCCTGTTGGTCGGAGCTAATGAGTGTAAATTAGAAAGTTGTCCGGCTCGGGGAGATAAATATAGATACCGATTTTTGTTACTGTAGGTAAAACTAATACCCCATTTTTGACTAAAGGTGGCGCTACTGAGGCCTCTTAACCACGCCCGTTTCTGAAACGTTGCACAAGTGTACTAGGCAATTAATGTAAAGTGTCTGTCGAGTTTCATGCAATTTTCAAGCATGCTAAGAGTCTCAAAAGCATCAAAAAATAATATTAAAGTTTGATGCGTTGCCATGGCAACAGTATTTAAGATATCAATAATCCTTTCACAGGTCTAGATCTGTCGTGTGTTTACATTATACAAATAAAGTTTGAAGCAAATCGGGTAAAAATAAGAGGGTGAATTCAAAGCATTTTGAAAGTGACACACTTCCTGCTGCCAGTTGGTGGCGCTATAACTTTGACTCACAATAGTCACATCCATGTGATCGGCCTCTTACAACAAACACACTGCTGAAGTTTCATCAAGATCAGTTAATGTATGAGGATGTTATAACACACTTCCTGTTTCCAATATTCGCCATAAATTCGTTTCCTCGCCACGGCCAAACCGTTCGAGATATCAAAAATCCCCTCGCAATTTATCATCCTCCATGTCTTGACTTCATGCACACCGAGTTTCGTGGTCATCCGATGAATCTCTAGGACAAGTGTTTCAAATGCCAGAAGATGCGTTTCCATACAGCCCATAATAACCGACTTCCTGTTGGACTGGCGTAAAAACTTAGAGCACGAAAGTTGTTCGGCCCGATGAGATCTATACGTTGTACCGAGTTTCATATTATTACATGCAAGCGTGTTTGAGATATGGACATGTTTTTGAATCCCATTCCAGGGGGCGCTGGCGAGCCCCCCTGCCACGCCCGGGTCCCAGCTTCAGTCGGGCCCTAATGGCCGCGGGTTCTGACATTTGTGCAAAGTTTCAAGAGTTTTTGAGCACGTTAAGGCCCCCAAAAGTGCCCAAAAGGTAGTAAATAATAATAATAATATAGCTGCAAGCAGCGATTACGGGCCCAAGCCGGTGGCACCGCCACCCCTGGTGCCTTTAGTTACACTAAAGGCACCGGGCTGGCGCTGCCACCGGCTTGGGCCCTCCATCGCTGCTTGCAGCTATATTTATATATATATATATATATATATATATATATATATATATATATATATATATATATATATATAAAAAGCCGCCACCCCGTTGCCTTTCGGGTTCCTGTGCACGACGGGCAATAACGCAACCCCGCTTTGACTGTCGAGAAGAAGTCTGCTTTAGAGCTTGTATCAGTGTGAGTCTTTCTGCTCCCCTCCAAACACACACAGAAAAGGGGGGGGCTGTCTGTGTGTGTGTGCCCTCCCTCCCTCCCCACACACACACACACACACACACACACACACACACACACACGAACACACACACACAGAGAGAGAGAGACAAAACCACATTCAAACCAAAATATCTGACTTCCTGTTGGTCGGAGCTAATGACTGTAAATGAGAAAGTTGTCCGGATCGATAAGCACAATATACAGACCGAGTTTTTGTGACTGTAGGTAAAAAATAACCCCCCCACTTTAGTCAAAAGTATCTTGAAAGTAACACACTTCCTGCTGCCAGTTGGTGGCGCTATAACTTTGACTCACAATAGTCACATCCATGTGATCGCCCACTTACAACAAACACGCTACTGAAGTTTCATCAAGATCAATTAATGTATGAAGACGTTATAACACATCGTGTTTCTCTTTTCTCGCCATAACTTTGTTTCCTCGCCACGGCCAAAACCGTTCGAGATATCAAAAATCCGTCCGCAATTTAGCGTCCTCAATGTCTTTACTTCATGCTGACCGAGTTTGGTGGCGATAGGATAATTTTTCTTGGAGGAGTATATCAAATTCCAGGGGCATGCATTTTCATACAGCCCATAATAGCCGACTTCCTGTTGGACTGGCGTAAAACTTAGAGCACGAAAGTTGTTCGGCCCGATGAGATCTAAATGTGTACCGAGTTTCATACTTATTCATGCAAGCGTGTTTGATATATGGACAAGTGTTCGAAATCCCATTCCAGGGGGGCGCTGTCGAGCCCCCATGCCACGCCCAGGTACCAGCTTCAACCCAGCCCTGATGGCCGCAGGTTCTGACCTGTGTGCAAAGTTTCAAGAGTTTTTGAGCACGTTAAGGGCCCCATAAGTGCCCGAGAAGTCCCACACAGCAGAGAAAAGGGTTAAAATAAAGCCCCCCCTCCTCTCTCCACACACACAGACACTGAGAGAGACTGGCAAAATTCTCAGATATTCTCCCATTCAAACCAAAATATCTGACTTCCTGTTGGTCGGGGCTAATGAGTGTAAATTAGAAAGTTGTCTGGCTCGAGGAGAACAATATCCATACTGATTTTTGTTACTGTAGGTAAAACTAATACCCCATTTTTGACTAAAGGTGGCGCTACTGAGCCCCTTACCACGCCCGTTTCTGAAACTTCGCACAAGTGTACTAGGCAATAAATGTGATATGCATGTTGAGTTTCATGCAATTTGAAGCATGTTAAGAGCCTCAAATGTATCCAAAAAGAATATAAAAGTTAAAGCATTGCCATGGTGACAGTGTTAAAGATATCAATAATCCTTTCACAGGTCTACTTCTGTCGTGTGTTTACATTATACAGATGAAGTTGAAGCAAATCGGGTAAAAATAAGAGGGTGAATTCAAAGCATTTTGAAAGTGACACACTTCCTGCTGCCAGTTGGTGGCGCTATAACTTTGACTCACAATAGTCACATCCATGTGATCGGCCTCTTACAGCGAACACACTGCTGAAGTTTCATCAAGATCAGTTAATGTATGAGGATGTTATAACACACTTCCTGTTTCCAATATTCGCCATAAATTCGTTTCCTCGCCACGGCCAAACCGTTCGAGATATCAAAAATCCCCTCGCAATTTATCATCCTCCATGTCTTGACTTCATGCACACCGAGTTTCGTGGTGATTGGTTGAATCGTCTAGGAGGAGTATTTTAAATTCCATTGCATGTGTTTTTTAACTACGCCAAATAGCCGACTTCCTGTTGGGCTGGGGTAAAAAGTCAGAGCACGAAGGATATATGAACCGATGAGATCTATAAGTGTACGAGTTTCATATTATTTCATGCAAGCGTGTTTGATTTATGGACCAAGTTTTCGGACCGCGTTCCAGGGGGCGCTGTCGAGCCCCCCTGCCCCGCCGGGTACCAGCTTCAGTCCGGCTCTAATGGCCGCGGGTTCTGACCCGTGTGCAAAGTTTCAAGAGATTTTTGAGCACGTTAAGGCCCCCCAAAAGTGCCCAAAAGGTAGTAAATAATAATAAATATAGCTGCAAGCAGCGATTACGGGCCCAAGCCGGTGGCACCGCCACCCCCGGTGCCTTAAGGCACCGAGGTGGCGGGTGCCACCGGCTTGGGCCCCTCCATCGCTGCTTGCAGCTATATTTATTTATATATACATATATATATATTATAAATATATATATATTATATATTTATATATATATATATATATATATATATAAAAAAACGCCACCCCGGTGCCTTTAGGGTTCCTGTGCAATAACGTAACTCCGCTTTGACTGTCGAGAAGAAGTCTGCTTTAGAGCTTGCATCAGTGTGGGTTCTGCAAAAGTGCACATCGAGGGCACATATCAACCACAAAGTATGCCTGAGCACCCTTCTGAAACCTAAAATGAAAAATTAGACACCCTACAGTCTCATGGACTTAACGGACACATGAAATCAGCAGCCATTGTAAGTACACAACACCGAAAATTCCTATGAAGTGTGGGTATATATATTCATTGAAATTACTGTACTTTTAAAACACTTGTTTTAAAGAAAAAAACACATATACATAGTATAAAAACACTAGATGGCACAATATACCTATTTTTTAATAGAGTCTTTCTGCCCCCTCCCCACACACACAGACAGGGGGGGCTGTCTGTGTGTGTGCCCTCCCTCCCCTCCCCACACAGACACACACAATGGGGAAGGGGGGGGGGGTGTTGCTGTGTGTGTGCCCTCCCCCTCTCCACACACACACACATACTCACTCACACACACAGAATGGCAGGGGGAAAATCTGGCAGAGAGAGGCAGAGAGAGACAAAACCACATTCAAACCAAAATATCTGACTTCCTGTTGGTCAGAGCTAATGACTGTAATTAGAAAGTTGTCCGGCTCGATGTGCACAATATACATACCAAGTTTTTTTACTGTAGGTAAAACTAACCCCCCACTTTTGTCAAAAGCATCTTGAAAGTAACACACTTCTTGCTGCCAGTTGGTGGCGCTATAACTTTGACTCACATTAGTTACATCCATGTGATGGGCCCTCTTACAGCGAACACACTGCTGAAGTTTTCATCAAGATCAATTAATGTATGAAGACATTATAACACATCGTGTTTCTCTTTTTCTCGCCATAAATTTGTTTCCTCGCCACGGCCAAAACCGTTCGAGATATCAAAAAGCCGTCCGCAATTTAGCATCCTCAATGTCTTGACTTCATGCTGACCGAGTTTGGTGAAGATCAAATTAAATTTCTTGGAGGAGTATATCAAATTCCAGGGGCGTGGCGTTTTCATACAACCCATAATAGCCGACTTCCTGTTGGGCTGGCGTAAAACTTAGAGCACGAAAGTTGTTTCGGCCCGATGAGATCTATATGTGTACCGAGTTTCATACTAATTCATGCAATATTCAGTTTGATATATGGACCAAGTTTTCGGACCCCGTTAAAGGGGGGCGCTGTTGAGCCCCCCTGCCACGCCCGGGTACCAGCTTCAGCCCGGCCCTGATGGCCGCTGGTTCTGACCTGTGTGCAAAGTTTCAAGAGTTTTCGAGCACGTTAAGGGCCCCCAAAAGTGCCCGAGAAGTCCCACACAGCAGAGAAAGGGTTAAAATAAAGCCCCCCTCCTCTCTCACACAGCACAGACACTGAGAGAGACTGGCAAAATTCCCATCAAATCACATTCAAACCAAAATATCTGACTTCCTGTTGGTCGGAGCTAATGACTGTAAATTAGAAAGTTGTCCGGCTCGGGGAGAAAAATATAAATACCGATTTTTGTTACTGTAGGTAAAACTAATACCCCATTTTTGACTAAAGGTGGCGAAAGTGACATTTTGAAAGTGACACACTTCCTGCTGCCAGTTGGTGGCGCTATAACTTTGACTCACAATAGTCACATCCATGTGATCGGCCTCTTACAGCGTATACACTGCTGAAGTTTCATCAAGATCAATTTATGTATGAGGATGTTATAACACACTTCCTGTTTCCAATATTCGCCATAAATTTTGTTTCCTCGCCACGGCCAAACCGTTCGAGATATCAAAAATCCCCTCGCAATTTATCATCCTCCATGGTCTTGGCTTCATGCACACCGAGTTTCGTGGTCATCGGATGAATTCTCTGGGAGAAGTGTTTCAAATGCCAGAACATGCGTTTCCATACAGCCCATAATAGCCGACTTCCTGTTGGACTGGCGTAAAACTTAGAGCACGAAAGTTGTTCGGCCCGATGAGATCTATATGTGTACCGAGTTTCATATTATTACATGCAAGCGTGTTTGATATATGGACATGTTTTTGAATCCCATTCCAGGGGGCGCTGCCGAGCCCCCCTGCCACGCCCGGGTCCCAGCTTCAGCCTGGCCCTAATGGCCGCGGGTTCTGACATTTGTGCAAAGTTTCAAGAGTTTTTGAGCACGTTAAGGCCCCCAAAAGTTGCCCAAAAGGTAGTAAAATAATAATAATAAAGAAGAAGAATATAATAAATTAATATATATATATATATATATATATAAATAAATATAGCTGCAAGCAGCGATTACGGGCCCAAGCCGGTGGCACCGCCACCCCGGTGCCTTTAGTTACACTAAAGGCACCGGGCTGGCGCTGCCACCGGCTTGGGCCCTCCATCGCTGCTTGCAGCTATATTTTATTTATATATATAATATATATATATATATAAAGCCGCCCCCCCCGTTGCCTTTCGGGTTCCTGTGCACGACGGGCAATAACGTAACCCCGCTTTGACGGTCGAGAAGAAGTCTGCTTTAGAGCTTGTATCAGTGTGAGTCTTTCTGCTCCCCTCCAAACACACACAGAAAAGGGGGGGCTGTCTGTGTGTGTGCCCTCCCCTCCCCTCCCTCCCCACACACACACACACACACACACACACACACAGAGAGAGAGAGAATGGCAGGGGGAACTCTGTCAGAGAGAGACAAAACCACATTCAAACCAAAATATCTGACTTCCTGTTGGTCGGAGCTATGACTGTAAATGAGAAAGTTGTCCGGATCGATAAGCACAATATACAGACCGAGTTTTGTGACTGTAGGTAAAAATAACCCACCCACTTTAGTCAAAAGTATCTTGAAAGTAACACACTTCCTGCTGCCAGTTGGTGGCGCTATAACTTTGACTCACAATAGTCACATCCATGTGATCGCCCTCTTACAACAAACACACTGCTGAAGTTTCATCAAGATCAATAAATGTATGAAGACGTTATAACACATTGTGTTTTTCTTTCTCGCCATAACTTCGTTTCCTTGCCACGGCCAAACCGTTCGAGTATCAAAAATCCGTCCGCAATTTAGCGTTCCTCAATGTCTTGACTTCATGCTGACCGAGTTTGGTGGCGATAGGATAATTTTTCTTGGACGAGTATATCAAATTCCAGGGGCATGCATTTTCATACAGCCCATAATAGCCGACTTCCTGTTGGACTGGCGTAAAACTTAGAGCACGAAAGTTGTTCGGGCCCGATTAAATCTATATGTGTACCGAGTTTCATATTATTACATGCAAACGTGTTTGATATATGGACCAAGGTTTTTTCGGACACGTTCAAGGGGGCGCTGTTGAGCTCTCCTGCCACGCCCGGGGTACCAGCTTCAGCCCAGCCCCTGATGGCCGCAGGTTCTGACCTGTGTGCAAAGTTTCAAGAGTTTTCGAGCACGTTAAGGGCCCCAAAAAGTGCCCGAGAAGTCCCACACAGCAGAGAAAGGGTTAAAATAAAGCCCCCCTCCTCTCTCACACACACAGACACTGAGAGAGACTGGCAAAATTCCCATCAAATCACATTCAAACCAAAATATCTGACTTCCTGTTGGTCGGAGCTAATGAGTGTAAATTAGAAAGTTGTCCGGCTCGGGGAGATAAATATAAATACCGATTTTTGTTACTGTAGGTAAAACTAATACCCCCATTTTTGACTAAAGGTGGCGCTACTGAGCCTCTTACCACGCCCGTTTCTGAAACGTTGCACAAGTGTACTAGGCAATTAATGTAAAGTGTCTGTCGCGTTTCATGCAATTTCAAGCATGCTAAGAGTCTCAAAAGCATCAAAAAATAATATTAAAGTTTGATGCGTTGCCATGGCAACAGTATTTAAGATATCAATAATCCTTTCACAGGTCTAGATCTGTCGTGTGTTTACATTATACAAATAAAGTTTGAAGCAAATCGGGTAAAAATAAGAGGGTGAATTCAAAGCATTTTGAAAGTGACACACTCCTGCTGCCAGTTGGTGGCGCTATAACTTTGACTCACAATAGTCACATCCATGTGATCGGCCTCTTACAACAAACACACTGCTGAAGTTTCATCAAGATCAGTTAATGTATGAGGATGTTATAACACACTTCCTGTTTCCAATATTCGCCATAAATTCGTTTCCTCGCCACGGCCCAAACCGTTCGAGATATCAAAAATCCCCTCGCAATTTATCATCCTCCATGTCTTGACTTCATGCACACCGAGTTTCGTGGTCATCCGATGATTCTCTAGGACAAGTGTTTCAAATGCCAGAAGATGCGTTTCCATACAGCCCATAATAACCGACTTCCTGTTGGGACTGGCGTAAAACTTAGAGCACGAAAGTTGTTCGGCCCCGATGAGATCTATACGTGTACCGAGTTTCATATTATTACATGCAAGCGTGTTTGAGATATGGACATGTTTTTGAATCCCATTCCAGGGGGCGCTGGCGAGCCCCCCTGCCACGCCGGGTCCCAGCTTCGTCGGGCCCTAATGGCCGCGGGTTCTGACATTTGTGCAAAGTTTTCAAGAGTTTTTTGAGCACGTTAAGGCCCCCAAAAGTGCCCAAAAAGGTAGTAAAATAATAATAATAAATATAGCTGCAAGCAGCGATTACGGGCCCAAGCCGGTGGCACCCGCCACCCTGGTGCCTTTAGTTACACTAAGAGGCACCGGGCTGGCGCTGCCACCGGCTTGGCCCTCATCGCTGCTTGCAGCTATATTTATATATATTATAGTATATATATTATATATATATAGATATATATATATAAATATATATATATATATATTTATATATATATATATAAAAAGCCGCCACCCCCGTTGCCTTTCGGGGTTCCTGTGCACGACGGGCAATAACGCAACCCCGCTTTGACTGTCGAGAAGAAGTCTGCTTTAGAGCTTGTATCAGTGTGAGTCTTTCTGCTCCCTCCAAAACACACACAGAAAAGGGGGGGGGCTGTCTGTGTGTGTGTGCCCTCCCTCCCTCCCCACACACACACACACACACACACACACACACACACACACACGAACACACACACACAGAGAGAGAGAGACAAAACCACATTCAAACCAAAATATCTGACTTCCTGTTGGTCGAGCTAATGACTGTAAATGAGAAAGTTGTCCGGATCGATAAGCACAATATACAGACCGAGTTTTGTGACTGTAGGTAAAAATAACCCCCCCACTTTAGTCAAAAGTATCTTGAAAGTAACACACTTCCTGCTGCCAGTTGGTGGCGGCTATAACTTTGACTCACAATAGTCACATCCATGTGATCGCCCCACTTACAACAAACACGCTACTGAAGTTTCATCAAGATCAATTAATGTATGAAGACGTTATAACACATCGTGTTTCTCTTTTCTCGCCATAACTTTGTTTCCTCGCCACGGCCAAACCGTTCGAGATATCAAAAATCCGTCCGCAATTAGCGTCCTCAATGTCTTTACTTCATGCTGACCGAGTTTGGTGCGATAGGATAATTTTTCTTGGGAGGAGTATATCAAATTCCAGGGGCATGCATTTTCATACAGCCCATAATAGCCGACTTCCTGTTGGACTGGCGTAAAACTTAGAGCACGAAAGTTGTTCGGCCCGATGAGATCTAAATGTGTACCGAGTTTCATACTTATTCATGCAAGCGTGTTTGATATATGGACAAGTGTTCGAATCCCATTCCAGGGGGCGCTGTCGAGCCCCCATGCCACGCCCAGGTACCAGCTTCAACCCAGCCCTGATGGCCGCAGGTTCTGACCTGTGTGGCAAAGTTTCAAGAGTTTTTGAGCACGTTAAGGGCCCCATAAGTGCCCGAGAAGTCCCACACAGCAGAGAAAGGGTTAAAATAAAGCCCCCTCCTCTCTCACACACACAGACCACTGAGAGAGACTGGCAAAATTCTCAGATATTCTCCCATTCAAACCAAAATATCTGACTTCCTGTGGTCGGGGCTAATGAGTGTAAATTAGAAAGTTGTCTGGCTCGAGGAGAACAATATCCATACTGATTTTTGTTACTGTAGGTAAAACTAATACCCCATTTTTGACTAAAGGTGGCGCTACTGAGCCCCTTACCACGCCCGTTTCTGAAACTTCGCACAAGTGTACTAGGCAATAAATGTGATATGCATGTTGAGTTTCATGCAATTTGAAGCATGTTAAGAGCCTCAAATGTATCCAAAAAGAATATAAAAGTTTTAAAAGCGTTGCCATGGTGACAGTGTTAAAGATATCAATAATCCTTTCACCAGGTCTACTTCTGTCGTGTGTTTTACATTATACAGATGAAGTTTGAAGCAAATCGGGTAAAAATAAGAGGGTGAATTCAAAGCATTTTGAAAGTGACACACTTCCTGCTGCCAGTTGGTGGCGCTATAACTTTGACTCACAATAGTCACATCCATGTGATCGGGCCTCTTACAGCGAACACACTGCTGAAGTTTCATCAAGATCAGTTAATGTATGAGGATGTTATAACACACTTCCTGTTTCCAATATTCGCCATAAATTCGTTTCCTCGCCACGGCCCAAACCGTTCGAGATATCAAAAATCCCCTCGCAATTTATCATCCTCCATGTCTTGACTTCATGCACACCGAGTTTCGTGGTGATTGGTTGAATCGTCTAGGAGGAGTATTTTTAAATTCCATTGCATGTGTTTTTTAAACTACGCCAAATAGCCGACTTCCTGTTGGGCTGGGGTAAAAAGTCAGAGCACGAAGGATATATGAACCGATGAGATCTATAAGTGTACCGAGTTTCATATTATTTCATGCAAGCGTGTTTGATTTATGGACCAAGTTTTCGGACCGCGTTCCAGGGGGCGCTGTCGAGGCCCCCCCTGCCCCGCCCGGGGTACCAGCTTCAGTCCGGCTCTAATGGCCGCGGGTTCTGACCCGTGTGCAAAGTTTCAAGAGTTTTGAGCACGTTAAGGCCCCCAAAAGTGCCCAAAAGGTAGTAATATAATAATAATATAGCTGCAAGCAGCGATTACGGGCCCAAGCCGGTGGCACCCCGCCACCCCGGTGCCTTAAGGCACCGAGGTGGCGGTGCCACCGGCTTGGGCCCTCCATCGCTGCTTGCAGCTATATTTATTATATATACATATATATATATAATATATATATATATTAAATTTATATATATATATATATATAAAAACGCCACCCCGGTGCCTTTAGGGTTCCTGTGCAATACGTAACTCCGCTTTGACTGTCGAGAAGAAGTCTGCTTTAGAGCTTGCATCAGTGTGGGTTCTGCAAAAGTGCACATCGAGGGCACATATCAACCACAAAGTATGCCTGAGCACCCCTTCTGAAACCTAAATGAAAAATTAGACACCCTACAGTCTCATGGACTTAACGGACACATGAAATCAGCAGCCATTGTAAGTACACAACACCGAAAATTCCTATGAAGTGTGGTATATATATTCATTGAAATTACTGTACTTTAAAACACTTGTTTTAAAGAAAAAAACACATATACATAGTATAAAACACTAGATGGCACAATATACCTATTTTTAATAGAGTCTTTCTGCCCCCTCCCCACACACACAGACAGGGGGGCTGTCTGTGTGTGTGCCCTCCCTCCCCTCCCCACACAGACACACACAATGGGGAAGGGGGGGGGGGGGGTGTCTGTGTGTGTGCCCTCCCCTCTCCACACACACACACATACTCACTCACACACACAGAATGGCAGGGGGAAATCTGGGCAGAGAGAGGCAGAGAGAGACAAAACCACATTCAAACCAAATATCTGACTTCCTGGTGGTCAGAGCTAATGACTGTAAATTAGAAAGTTGTCCGGCTCGATGTGCACAATATACATACCAAGTTTTTTACTGTAGGTAAAACTACCCCCCACTTTTGTCAAAAGCATCTTGAAAGTAACACACTTCTTGCTGCCAGTTGTGGCGCATAAACTTTGACTCACATTAGTTACATCCATGTGATGGGCCTCTTACAGCGAACACACTGCTGAGTTTCATCAAGATCAATTAATGTATGAAGACATTATAACACATCGTGTTTCTCTTTTCTCGCCATAAATTTGTTTTCCTCGCCACGGCCAAACCGTTCGAGATATCAAAAAGCCGTCCGCAATTTAGCATCCTCAATGTCTTGACTTCATGCTGACCGAGTTGGTGAAGATCAAATTAAATTTCTTGGAGGAGTATATCAAATTCCAGGGGCGTGCGTTTTCATACAACCCATATAGCCGACTTCCTGTTGTGCTGGCGTAAAACTTAGAGCACGAAAGTTGTTCGGCCCGATGAGATCTATATGTGTACCGAGTTTCATACTAATTCATGCAATATTCAGTTTGATATATGGACCAAGTTTTCGGACCCCGTTAAAGGGGGCGCTGTTGAGCCCCCCTGCCACGCCCGGGGTACCAGCTTCAGCCCGGCCCTGATGGCCGCAGGTTCTGACCTGTGTGCAAAGTTTCAAGAGTTTTTCGAGCACGTTTAAGGGCCCCAAAAGTGCCCGAGAAGTCCCACACAGCAGAGAAAGGGTTAAAAATAAAGCCCCCCTCCCTCCTCTCACACAACACAGACACTGAGAGAGACTGGCAAAATTCCATCAAAATCACATTCAAACCAAAATATCTGACTTCCTGTTGGTCGG
>JARPMJ010006251.1:7500-54480 GCA_033366665.1 Phoxinus dragarum
TTCTATAAATAAAGGGGACTTGACCTCTGGGTGGTTGCTAGGGTATTGCTTGAGTGTTCTAGGTTGTTGCTAAAGTGTTGCTAGGGTATTTTATAAATAAAGCTGACTTGAGTTCTGGGTGGTTGCTAGGGTGTTCAGGGTGGGTTTCTATGGTGTTGATGTGGTCATGCTAGAGTGTTCTAGGTGGTAGCTAAAGTATTGTTAGTAGTTGCTAGGCTGTTCTGCCTTGTTGCTAAAGTGCTGCTTGGCTGTTCTATAAATAAAGCTGACTTGAGTTATGGGTGGTTGCTAGGGTGTTCAGGGTTGGTTTCTATGGTGTTGATGTGGTAATGCTAGAGTGTTCTAGCTAGGTGCTAATGTGTTGCTAGGGTATTCTAAAAATAAAGGTGACTTGAGTTCTGGGTGGTTGATAAAGTGTTGCTGTGGTAATCCTAAAGTGTTCCAGGTTGTTAAAGTGTAGCTGGTGTGTTCTATAAATAAAGGTGACTTGAGTTCTGGGTGGTTGATAAAGTGTTGCTGTGGTAATCCTAAAGTGTTCCAGGTTGTTAAAGTGTTGCTAGTGTATTCTATAAATAAAGGTGTCTTGAGTTCTGGGTGGTTGCTAGGGTGTTGCTGTGGTAATGCTAGAGTATTCTAGGGGGTTACTAAAGTGTAGCTGGTGTGTTCTATAAATAAAGGTGTATTGACTTCTGAGTGGTTAGGTTCTACTATATTGTTACTAGGGTGTTCTGAGTGGTTGCTGAAGTGTTGCTAGGGTGTTCTATAAATAAAGGTTACGACTTCTGTGTGGTTGCTCATGTGTTGCTACATGGTTTCTAGGGTGTCCTGGTGGTTGCTAGGGTGATGCATGGGTGTTTTGGGTGGTTGCTAGGACATTGTTAAGGTGATGCAAGGGTGTCCTGGTGGTTGCTATGGTTTTGTAATGGTGTTCTGTGTGGTTGCTAGGGTGATCTGTATTGGTGTGCACTGCAGTCTGAGCTTCAGGAACACATAGCTGCTGGTGTTGTACCTGTGCTCCGGCAGCGCCCCGCCGGCGAGCTTCACCACTGTGGGAAAAACATCCATCAGACTGGTTGGTTCGGTCACCTGTCGACCCGCGGTGAGACGCCCGGGCCAGTGGAATATTCCCGGCACTCGGATCCCTCCCTCCCAGCCGCCCATGGCTTTACCACCTAAACATACGAGGGTCAGTGAAAACACAAATCATGTAGTGTATTTGCCTGTGTTTCTGTTCTTTTTGGAGCTTTGCACCATGTGTGAAGCGTGAACTCCTCCACCTGGGTTGTTTATATAGTGCTGCTGGGTCATTGCTAGGGTGTTCTGGATAGTTGCTAGGGTGATGAGTGTTCTAGGTTGTTACTATAGTGTTGCTAGGGTGTTATGAATGGTTGATATGACATTGCTAGGGTGATGTTTGAGTGTTGTTGGTACAGTGTTGCTAGGTGGTTGCTAAGGTGTTCTGGATGGTAACTAGGGCATTGCCAGGGTGATGCTAGAGTGTTCTGTGTTGTTGCTATAGTGTTGTTAGCTGGATGCTAGGGTGATGCAAGCGTGTTCTGGGTTGTTGCTATAGTGTTGTTAGCTGGTTGCTAGGGTGATGCAAGTGTGTTCTGGGTTGTTGCTATATTGATGTTAGGTGGTTGCTAGGGTGATGCAAGAGTGTTCTGGGTTGTTTCTATAGTGTTGTTAGGTGGTTGCTAGGGTGATGCAAGAGTGTTCTGGGTTGTTGCTATAGTGTTGTTAGCTGGTTGCTAGGGTGATGCAAGTGTGTTCTGGGTTGTTGCTATATTGATGTTAGGTGGTTGCTAGGGTGATGCAAGAGTGTTCTGGGTTGTTGCTATAGTGTTGTTAGCTGGTTGCTAGGGTGATGCAAGTGTGTTCTGGGTTGTTGCTATATTGATGTTAGGTGGTTGCTAGGGTGATGCAAGAGTGTTCTGGGTTGTTGCTAGGGTGATGCAAGAGTGTTCTGGGTTGTTGCTATAGTGTTGTTAGGTGGTTGCTAGGGTGATGCAAGAGTGTTCTGGATGGTTGCTAAAGAGTTGCTAGGGTGGTGCTGGTTTGATATGATGCTTTCTTCTTACTTAGAACGACAGTGTATTTAGAACAACATTTTATTGTAGCAGTAAAACATCTCATTATTTGTAAACAAATCAAACGCTCTGGTCTGTTGTGCTGCCAGCCAATCACGTGTTGATGTTTAAAGGAGCACGTTAGCTCTGAAGTTTCACAGGTTCACGCAGGTTTAGGTTGAGTAAATTATGACAAAATGTGTTGGTACCTCGATAGATCCCGTTCCAGCCTCCTCTCTGAGGGTCTTCGATGTGGCCGCCGTGATCAGATGTGAAGTACGTCAAGGTTTTCTCTGACAGGCCGAGCCTTTCGATGGTCTCCATCATTCTACCTGTGATCAAACACCTGATGTGATTGAGATGTCGATATCTTTTATGTTTCTTACATTAATTGTTACATTTGATTCATGAGAAGAAAATTATATTTTGTTATATAGTTTATATTTTGTAATTATAGTTATATTTTGCGTGAATGTTTTTTTAAAGATTGTTTGGCATTATGACATTTAATTATAACTAATAACTAATAATTAATAAGTAATTATTTTAAAAGTGATTTACAGGAAACAACTCTCATTTTTATTATCAATAATTTTTTTTATTACATTTTAAAGTATTTTACAATTTAATTAATATTTTATTGCAGTAATAAACATTTCTTTGTTTGCACAATTATAACTAAATGCCACAATGCAAAACAAATCATGTATAGGTGGTTGCTAGGGTGTTGTGGGTGGTTGCCAAAGTGTTGCTAGGTGGTTACTAGGATGTTCTGGGTGGTTGCTAGGGCATTGCTAGGGTGATCTGTGTTGTTGCTATAGTGTTGCTAGGTGGTTGCTATGGTGTTCTGTGTGGTTGCTAGGGTGATGCTAGAGTTTTCTGGGTTGTTACTATAGTGCTGTTAGGTCGATGCTAGGGTGTTCTGGATAGTTGCTAGGGTGATACTAGAGTGTTCTGGGTTGTTGCTAGGGTATTGCTAGGGTTATGCTAGAGTGTTCTGGGTTGTTGCTATAGGGTTGTTAGGTAGTTGCTAGGGTGATGCTAGAGTCTTCTGGATTGTTGCTATAGTGTTTTTAGGGTGTTCTGGATGGTTGCTATGGCATTGCTAGGGTGATGTTTGAGTGTTCTGGGTTGTTGGTATAGTGTTGCTAGGCTGTTGCTAAGGTGTCCTGGATGGTTGCTAGGGTATTGCTAGGGTGATGCTAGAGTGTTCTGGGTTGTTGCTATAGTGTTGCGGGTTGTTGCTATGGCATTGCTAGGGTGATGCTAGAGTGTTCTGGGTTGTTGCCTATAGTGTTGTTAGGGTGTTCTGGATGGTTGCTATGGCATTGCTAGGGTGATGTTTGATTGTTTCTGGGTCGTTGCTATACTGTTGCTAGGTGGTTGCTAGGATGTTCTGGATGGTTGCTAGGGTATTGCTAGGGTTATACTAAAGTGTTCTGGGTTGTTGCTATAGGGTTGTTAGGTGGTTGCTAGAGTGATGCTAGAGTCTTCTGGATTGTTGCTATAGTGTTGTTAGGGTGTTCTGGGTGGTTGCTATGTCATTGCTAGGGTGATGTTTGAGTGTTCTGGGTTGTTGGTATAGTGTTGCTAGGCTGTTGCTAAGGTGTCCTGGATGGTTGCTAGGGTGATGCTAGAGTGTTCTGCGTTGTTGCTATAGTGTTGCTAGTTTGATTTGCTTTCTTCTTTGTTGGCACATTTGTCTATTTACTGTTATCACTGTTAGCATGGGTCGGAAAGAACAGAAATCCATCTCTTACCAACCATCCAGTCCAGTTCTTCCACGTTGTCCCCATACAGCCCATGTTTGCTCTTCCGGCGAATCTCTCGGACACGAAGAGGGGCGTGTGCACGTGTGCAAACGACAGGAAGAGCAGGAAGGGCCCGTCTCGGTGTCTGACATCATAAATCACATGATCAACAATCACTCTAAACAGAAACCAAAGACGTTTCCCACGGCAGGCACAAAACAACAGCCCATAATCGCGAGTGTGGGAACGCCGGGAGATGAACAGCTGATCTGTCTCGACAGGTCTAGTGTCTGAATTACCACATTATTAAGCAAGCATGCATGCATTGAGCGTTACAGCTCCTGTTCACGGGTGAATCTCAGCAAACATGCGAAGAACACGTGCGGATCAGACATCAGCACAACATCAACAGAAACTAATGAGAAATTATATTTACATAAAAAAAAATAAAAACGTTTTTAAAGATAGTTTTACATTGTGTTGCATTTAAATAGAACACATTCAATCACTGTGAACAAATCCAATTTTTATTACAGTAATAAAAACGAGAATTCAATTGTAAAATACTTAAAGAGTATAAGAAAGGTTCTTATAAAGTACTCTTATAAAGAGGTGTTTGCTAGGGTATTCTGGCTGGTTGCTAAAGTGTCCATAGGTAGTTGATATATGGTTGATAGGGTGTTCTGGGTGGTTGCTAGGGCATTGCTAGGGAGATACTGGGGTGTTCTGGATGGTTGCTAGGATGATACTATGATGATATTGGGGTGTTCTGGATGGTTGCTAGGATGATACTATGATGTTCTGGGTGATTGCTAGGGCATTGCTAGGGTGATACTGAGGTGTTTTAGGTGGTTGCTAGGATGTTGCTAGGATGATACTAGGGTGTTATTGGTGGGTGCTAAAGTATTGGTAGGGTCTTCTGGGTGGTTGCTAGAGCGTTGCTAGGATGATATTAGGGTGTTCTGGATGGTTGCTAGGATGATACTATGATGTTCTGTGTAGTTGCAAGGGCTTTGCTAGGATGAAATTACGGTGTTCTGGGTGATTGCTAGGGCATTGCTAGGGTGATACTGAGGTGTTTTAGGTGGTTGCTAGGTTGATACTATGATGTTTTGTGTGGTTGCTAGGATGTTGCTAGGATGATACTAGGGTGTTCTTGGTGGGTGCTAAAGTATTGGTAGGGTCTTCTGTGTGGTTGCTAGAGCGTTGCTAGGATGATATTAGGGTGTTCTGGATGGTTGCTAGGATGATACTATGATGTTCTGTGTAGTTGCAAGGACGTTGCTAGGGTGATACTGAGGTGTTTTAGGTGGTTGCTAGGATGATACTATGATGTTTTGTGTGGTTGCTAGGATGTTGCTAGGATGATACTAGGGTGTTCTTGGTGGGTGCTAAAGTATTGGTAGGGTCTTCTGGGTGGTTGCTAGAGCGTTGCTAGGATGATAATAGGGTGTTCTGGATGGTTGCTAGGATGATACTATGATGTTCTGTGTAGTTGCAAGTAGGGATGTTAACCGATGACCGTTTGACCGATGGTTGACCGTATCAACGTTAACCGATCAAAGTTTTCGGCAGTCGGTTAAAAAAAAAAGTGATCTCTAAATTATTCTATTATAGACAGTGGACTAAACGCTACTACAGTTAGCATCATTCCAATATCTTTTTGTGTGAAGAAGTGAACAAATCCCTCTCACTCAATCTTTCATAACTCGCCCGTTTATACTTAATAAACCAATAAAAACATTCGGCGCGAGGTCACAGCGTTTGGGTTCGCGCGCTCACAAGGTTTTGCAGAAAGTAAAGGCTACAGGCTAACACACTCGAGGTTAGAGCCAGGGCAGACGACAGGAGTCGCGTGCAGAAAATAGTAGTGTGTGGGACCATTTCACCAAACAGAATGACACAGATGTAACGTAAGTTGCAACTTGTGTAATACAGTGCTTAAATATGAAAATACATTACAAATACATTTCAGTGGTAACAGATAAGGTGATGATGATCATCTTTCTTTATTATTGTTAGCACTAACAGTTACCTCAAACTAAAGCGCCGTCTCTTCGGTTCGGAGCTGTCATTTTCTGAAATGAGCCGCGGCAATGTTTCAAATGAGCTTCTAATGCTAGACAAACGCCTTTATTTTCAACGCGATCACCTTGTACCCAAACCATTTCGAAACTAAGAAGCCATTTGTCCTCCGATTACATACAAGCTCCTCGGCGCCGCGTTTGCGGGACTCATGTTTCACGCTGTTGGGGATTTTAAAAAAGTGACTTGAGTGGAAAGGGGGCGCCGGCGCCGTGTGTGTGTGTGTGTGTGTGTGTGAGAGCGGGAGGCAGAGCGACGGAGAGATGCGACAGAGTTGTGAAATTGCAGGCGCGGCTCGAAATGGCTGTTATTTCAAATAGCGTAGCATATTTTAAACTAATCGGTTAACCGGTTTCAACCGGCTAATGAGGCTCGGTGGTCGGTCAAGAATTTTTTTAGTTTTCGCCATCCCTAGTTGCAAGGGCGTTGCTAGGATGAAATTAGGGTGTTCTGGGTGATTGCTAGGGCATTGCTAGGGTGATACTGAGGTGTTTTAGGTGGTTGCTAGGATGATACTATGATGTTCTGGGTGATTGCTAGGGCATTGCTAGGGTGATACTGAGGTGTTTTAGGTGGTTGCTAGTAGGGGTGGGAATCTTTTACCATCTCACGATTCGATTCGATTCCGATTCTTGAGGCCACGATTCGATTCAAAATCGATTTTCGATTCAAAAAGATTTTCGATTCAAAACGATTCGATTCGATTATCATGTAGAACACAACCGGTGAAGACAAAAAAACATCTATATTTCTCAGTCAGACACAGTAACTTAAAGAATAACAAGTTATGAAAATAAAGTGCCTCTTTCAAAATGAATAATAGTCCTACCCCTAAGCTACCTGGCGATGAAGCAGCGATAGACCGAGTTTTTTTTTTTTTTTTTTTTTGCCCTCTCGGAGTTGGCAGGGAGTTTCGTGAAGCACTGCAGTGTGCGTTGGTCTGCAGCTGACGGCTGACTGTACGTTCACACCGCCGCCGACTTGAGCTGCAAAAAAGCTATAGCTAGAGCGTTGCTAGGATGATATTAGGGTGTTTCTGGATGATTGCTAGGATAATACTATGATGTTCTGGGTTATTGCTAGGGCATTGCTAGGGTGATACTGAGGTGTTTTAGGTGGTTGCTAGGATGTTGCTAGGATGATACTAGGGTGTTATTGGTGGGTGCTAAAGTATTGGTAGGGTCTTCTGGGTGGTTGCTAGAGCGTTGCTAGGATGATATTAGGGTGTTTCTGGATGATTGCTAGGATAATACTATGATGTTCTGTGTAGTTGCAAGGGCGTTGCTAGGATGAAATTAGGGTGTTCTGGGTGATTGCTTAAGTGTTGCTAGGCAGTTGTTATGTGGTTGCTTTATTAATTTAGCTTTAATTTAAGTAAATTATTACAGTCATATTTAATGAGAATCTCTATTTTTTTGAATTTTTTTTTATCATTGAAGATAACAAACAAAACTTAAAATCTTTGTACACATGCTAATATATACTAGCAACATGCTAAACATTTTAAAACATGCTAATAATGTGATAAATCATGTAAGAAACATGCTAATCATGCTATCAACATGTTAAATAATTTTAACAACATGCTCATCATGATAGCAACATGTTAAAATATGTTAGCAATGTGTTCAATCATGCTATCAACATGCTCATCACGATAGCAACATGTTAACAATGTGTTAAATCATGCTATCAACATGTTAAATCATGTAAGCAACATGCTAATCATGCTAGCAACATGTTAAATCATGTAAGCAACATGCTAATTAATGCAAGCAACATGTTAAATCGTGTAAGCAACATGCTAATCATGCAAGCAACATGTTAAACATTTTAGCAACATGCTAATCATGATAGCAACATGCTAATAATGATAGCAACATGCTAATCATGATAGCAACATGTTAAAACATGATAGCAATGCATTAAATCATGTTAACAAAACATGCTAGCAGCATTCTAATGTCAGAATTAGAGAATATCAGCCCACCTCTCCACGAACTGCTCCGCTTCACTCATGAGCCGCGCGTTCAGCGTCTCCGGGTCCAGCGGCTGCTCCACCACCTCGCCGTTCCTCATGACGATGCAGTTCCAGGTCCTCAGGAGCTCGAAGGGCACGAACCACGCGGAGAAGCTCAGCAGCGACAGAACGGCCAGAAGCGCCACGAGCGTCAGGCGGATCTGCATTAGCCCGACGGCCCGGACCAGAAGCAGCGTGAGGAACGCGAGCGCCACCAGCGCAGAAATCCTCTGCAGCGTCTCCTGCAGGTCCACCAGGACATCTCTCCCTGCTCCAGGCTGGCAGTCGTTGAAGAAGGTGAAGGGAAGCCCGTAGAAGAAATCAAAGCCGTGACTGTTGGGATGGTGGCAGTGATCGTTCCTGCTCTCGCAGTTCACTCCCAGATGCCACTTACCTGAACACACCGTAAACACAACCAGGACATCTCACTCAGTTTAACCTGTTTTTGAGTATTTAAGCTTTCGAACGACACCTAATTTATGATGATTACTTAAATATGTGATGGGAACCTTTCAGTACCGGTTCAAAAGGCCTAACCTCCTTCTCTTGAAACATGGCTGAAAGAAGTGTTCTCTTACATTAAATTGGAAAAAAATCTGACTGTCACTCGCTGGTTCTTTAAAGGGTAACTAAACCCTAAAACAACTTTTTTTAGTTAATGATCTTTAAAGGGCACCTATTATGGAATTTTGAAATTTACCTTTCATATAGTGTGTAACATAGATCTAAGTGAACAAAAACATCCTGCAAAGTTTGAAATATGAAAGTGTACCGTATATAAAGTTATAGTCTTTCAAAAGTAATAGTCGACTCGGAGTCATTTTTATGAATCGTTAGAAGACCGAAGCTTTTTCTCTGACTAGATGACGTCAACTTGTCAAGTTATTAGAATACGATACGCCCACTTATTGCGCTCCAGAGGGAAACATCATGGCGACGAGACGCTGTGTTCTGAACTTTTTTAATCTGCCCAAGGAGGAGCATTTGAAGACTAAGTGGCTACAATTCATATATACAACTATACCACAGAAGTATAGTCCGAGCCTTTTGCTTTGTTCACGCCATTTTGAAGACGATTGCTTTACCAACTTAAATGCAATCAAACTTGGATTCGCGAGCCGGCTGATATTGAAGGAAGGTTCAGTTCCAAGTGTATTTGCATCAGCTTCCTCCTCCGTATCACTGTAAGTGTTATTAATAATTGTTGCTTTTATATTTTATGTAGCATGCTTAATAATTATTTAGTTTGTTGTGTAAGCACCGTTTAGCTTCTAGGTCTTCAATGACAATTGTATTGAGATATGTGAAGTGTTTGTCGTTGTTTTCGGAGTTGTCTAAAGAATAGATTAATACCTCGTAGTAACGTAACTGCATTTTTGTTTATTTTATTTTTTAAACGTTATGTTTATGCATCGGGCTAACGCAAACAAAGACTGATTGTGCTTTTACAATATGAACTCTGGGCTATGCTCGCTAACATAACATTAAATTCTTTATCTTATTTTTAATTTTTTACTACAAACTACAAAGCAGTGGACTATAATCATTATTATAACACAATTTAATTGATAAAAGCCTTATTGTACTCCGTTTTAAACAATAAGTATTATCTCTGTAAACACTGCTGGGTCATCTGACCAATCGCAGATTAGCGTCGCGCAAAGGAGGGGTTTGGAAAAACGAGTCGTTGAACGAATCATTTGGGAGTCAGTGAGCAAATCAGGTAAAAATAAATGCATATTATACGACAACAAAAGTGTTTTTTGTCATTGCATGCATGTAAAACTGTTGTTGGGGACTCCCTAAACAACATTAGGAACATTTTAAATGTCATAATAGGTGCCCTTTAAGACTGGGGCTTTATAAATGCTGTTCATTGATTCAAGTAATTTTTTTGACATTTGGGTATAAAGTGTTTTATTTCTACAATATATGGTGTAAAAACGTCTGAGTGCTGCCCTCTTCAGGTTGAACGGTGGCTACTGCAGTTGAATTTTCCTATTGGCAGTTATGGTACCCTGTGATGTAAGAGAGTAACAGCTAACCACGCCCTTGCCTACAGAGAGATACGTCTCAGGTGCACGCCCCCCTCCACTGGGCTCCGCCCACTTTTCCAGCATTTTTCAAATATTGCCAGTGGGTGGAGTCAGGCTCTGACCAGGGGTTTAGTTACCCTTTAAGGGCCTTTGATCAACTGTGGCGCCCCTTTTTAGATTATACAACCCAGAAGCGCTGCACTGTTACACTACGTGAACTCACTCAGAGGAACACACACAGAAGAACATCAAGAGTTAATAAAGTCGTTATTTTTGCGCACAAAAAGTATTCTCGTCGTTTGATAAACTTAAAGGAGAACTCCGGCGATCTAGGAACGCCGATCCAAATGCGCTGGACCATATGAGATTCTACACAGTTCAGCGCATTTGGATCGGCGTTCCTAGATCGACTGGTAGAGTCTGTTTTTCAAAGATGGCTTCTGCCTGTATACGCGAAGTTGACTGTATGTATAAAATATCTTCTTATTAAACTGTCTGTACACTGACACAGTTCTCAATGCTTCGGTTTGAAGGTAGGGACCCTCATTATGCTACCGTGTTAGTGTGGGGCTATTTTGAGCCTTGTTAGTGATATTAACAAGCGATTTTTATTTGTGATTACTCAATGCCCAATATACTAGCGTTATACTAGCGTTATAGGCTAAACTGTTTTTAGAGATAAAACTATTTACATTCGATAATCATGAAAACAAATCTCAGATAACGGTTGACTAGGTAACAATGTGTAATTAGACCAAAGGTTCATTTTGCGCCGGAGTTCTCCTTTAAGGTTGATCACTGTCGTCACTCGGACTATTTTAAACATTGTCTTTACTAACTTTCTGGGCCGGCAAGTTTCAATTACAACAGAAGCCTATGGAGGAGTGAGACAGCTCAGATTTAATCACTAATATCTTCATTAGTGTTCTGAAGATGAAGGAGAGTCTGACGGGGAACAACATGAGGGAGAGTCATTACTGACAGAGTTTACATGTGTGTGTGTGTGTGTGTGTGTGTGTGTGTGTGTGTGTGTGTGTGTGTGTGAACTAACCCTAAAAACTGAGAATCCTTCCCTGTTTTTATCCTTCATGTTTTAGGTGAACTGAAATTAAATAACTAAAAGTGAAATAAAAAAAAAAATATAGACATTAAAATAAAAACATAAACTAAAAGTGAAAACATAAAATGTACAAAAAATTATAATAAAAAAATCAATAGTATATCCATGATATTAAAATAACGCTTTCTTCTGTAAAACAGAGTATATTTTGAGAAACCAACGATAATTTTTAAGCAACCTTCAATGGTTTTCTTTATGCATACTATAATTTTTTTATTCATGCATGCAATAATAATAATTTTTAAGGTAATGCTTTACAATAAGGTTAATTAGTTAACATTAGTTAATATATTAACTAAAACAAACTAACCGTGAGCAATACATTTGTTACTGTATTTGTTCATCTTTGTTAACTTTAGTTAATAAAAATACAGCTGTTCATTGTTTGTTCATGTTAGTTCACAGCGCATAAGTATTAGTAAATGTTGAAATTAACATTAACAAAGATTAATAAATGCTGTATAAGTGCAGTTTATTATTAGTTCATGCTAACTAATGTAGTTAACTAATGAACCTTATTGTAAAGTGTTATCATTTCTACTATATGCATACATATTTTTCTTTATGTAAAATAATTTTGATGCATGTTATAATTTAAGGAGTCGTTTGCGACTGATTCACCCTCATACTAGGGCCCCGTTTACACGTACATGGTTATTTTGAAAAAAAAACTGACACATTTCCCTTCGTTTACATGCAAACGGAGAATTCAACTCTTAAATTCAACTCAATTCTTTCTAGAAACTCCGGCCAGAGTGGAGATTTTGGAAAACTTAGTTTGCATGTAAACTGAGAAAAACTGAGTTTTAGGCAGCCGACGTCACAGTATGAGACTATTTTGGGGATTCTGATTGGCTAACGTGGACTTGAGCTTCTCGTGACACTGCCACCTACAGGTCTGGGGTGCTCTTGACGGCATATACACACGGGTTCGAGTAAACGAACACTTTCCTGAAAACTGACAGGTGTGCACAATGTTATTTTTTTAAACGGAGAGGGTGAAATTTCCGTTTATGAAAATAGCCGGCAACGTGTAAACGTAGTCTAGTATGTATTAGGTGTCTTACCCACAATGCCGGTGGTGTAACCCTGCTTTTGCAGAAGTTTAGCGAAGGTGGTTTCGTTAGGAGGAAGTCCTCCAGATCCAGCGAGGAACAGAATCACCTGCACTCGACCTGTGCTGCCCAGACCTACACACACACACACACGCACACACACACACGCACACACACACACACACACACACGCACACGCACACGCACACACACACACACACACACACACACACACGCACACACACACACACACACACACACACGCACACGCACACACACACACACACACACACACACACACACACACACACACACACACACACACACACACACACAGCACCACTATTATAGAGGAACAATATCACTGCAATCACTTTCAGAACGATCTTTTCCAGCTGATGAACGATATAAACATTGACAGCCAATCAGAATTCATCAACAGAACGACAAAACTCAAGGATGGATTCTGATTGGCTGTCAATGTTTACATCATTTATCAGCTGGAAAAGCTCGTTCTGAAAGTGATTCCAGTGATTTCATTCCTCTGTGTTATTTTTTAAAACTGATTAGAGGAAATCGTCTAGAAACGCATATAAAGGTGAGACTAATATATTATATAGACTCATTACATGCAAAGTGAGATATTTCAAGCCTTTATTTGTTATAATTTTGATGATTATGATGGCTTATGAAAACCCCAAATTCAAAATTAGAATATTGTGAAAAGGTTTTCATAAGCTGTAAGCCATAATCATCACAATTATAACTAATAAAGGCTTGAAATATCTCACTTTGCATGTAATGAGTCTATATAATATATTAGTTTCACCTTTTAAGTTGAATTACTGAAATAAATGAACTTTTGCACAATATTATCACTTTTCCAGTGTTTTCCAGACCTGGAAATTACTAAAAAACAAATTCCAAACTTTAACACACTGCGTAGGAACCCTGTAATGTGCGCCGGCGATATGTTATGTCCTAAATTAATACATGATTAACTAACTGTATTTTTCTATGTACATTTCTGAAATGCATTTTCTGTAAAGCTGCTTTGAAACAATATGTATTGTGAAAAGCGCTAAACAAATAAATTTGAATTGAATTGAATAATGTCAACAGGTACAGCTTTTTGATTTGAATAACTAGGGCTTGACATTATAACACCAGCCAACACGCCAGATGTGTATTTCAGCAGCGGCGCGAAACGCAGTCAAACTTTGGTGGGTTGAATTTTTATATATAATATACTTACACAGTTTTCAATGGTAGTCTTTTAAAAAGGTCTCTGAAATAATAAACTATGTGTAATCTAGTGTTGCCAAAACTTGCCGAGTATTCTCGTGAACACAGTCCGCTCTGTTTTAAGTGAATGTAAACTTTGAGAAAAAAAAACATGTGTAACAGTGTAAACTAGGGTTGCCACCCGTCCCTTAAAATACGGAATCATCCCGAATCTACAAGTAAGATGATGCGTCTCGTATCAAATCAATAAGGGACGCGATTTGTCCCGTATTTTACATTAGGCCCACACATAGTTGAATAAAAACATAAGGATTTTGCAGTATGGATAATACTAATAGCAAATATAAAGAAATAAATTTCGTAGTAGAGAAGCTCATTGCGTGATTGCATTTTAGCGTCTTTGTTTCTATAGCGACTGAGTCTCGTGAACATGCGCTGTAAACCTGCACGTTTTTAACCCCTCGTGCGCTGTTCGGGTCTCTGACCCCAAATGACGTTTGCTGAAAAAAAAATAATAATTATCTTTGTCCAAATGGCGTGAGACTTTGCACGGTTGACAACACTTTCTAGATCTACCAAAAATGTAAATAAATTTGAATAATATCTGTTTTTTATGTTAGTATGGGGGGGAAAAGTCACACTTGTGTTGTTTCAACAAAATGTCATTTTAAAACAACATAATAGGTTTTTTTTAGGATTTATAGTTTTAGGAGGATTTATTATATATTTTTTAATTTAGGGCTATATAAATAAATAAATAATTTTTTTTTTTACAAAATCAGTTAAAAAAAAGAAAGAAAGTAAAATTCACTTTATAAAAGACCCACATTTCTAACGTTCATGGATATGGATAATTTGACATGGTTTAGTGTGCCGTTTTAAAAGTAAAGAAAGATCACTTTAGTAGATGGCTGCAGAGCTACACCATTTGCTATTTGACTAAAATACATATTTTCACAAGTTTTTAGTTGGATTCATATTGAAAATTCATCCTCAAAATCAGAAACAACGCAAAACACACATAAACAGTGGCAAAGTGGCAAACTACAGATGATATTAAAAAACAGATGTTTGAAATTGGAAAAAGTCGAAAAGTTTATACACCCCCTCTATGGGGGGTGGGGGTGATTGGGTGTCCCTTATTTTGCCACACTGAAGGTGGCAACCCTAAGTGTAACGGTCTTAAAGTGACAGCGGCCTAATAAACATGCAGCTAAATTATGAGATAATATAAAAAAATATAAAAAATCTAATGGTATCGATGTGGAAATTGTGGCCAGTAAAAATGCTGAGTAACTTTGTAAAACCAAATAAGCAAAGAATAATGTCAAGCCCTGATAATATTAGAGCTGGTGGATTGTGTTGGTCATTATGGAAATGATCTGACTTCTCATATATTTGTGCATTAATGATATCTCTCCTCTGCATAGCGGCCGGTTGTGTTTCCTCACCGGCGCGGAGAGCGTAGCGGCCCGTCATGAACGCGGTTCTGCTGGGAGTGCAGAGAGGAGCCGCGGAGACGTGATGGGTCAGTTTCAGTCCAGCTGCGGCCAGACGGTCGATGTTAGGAGTCCTTCACACACACACACGACAACAACATCGGCACATTCATACAGTTTACAATGTTTCAGACCTACACTGCAAGCAATGAGTTTCTTCCTCAGTGTCTCAGTTTTCCAGAACAAACTACTTACTATTAACAAACTAAATTACAGAACAAACTAAATTACTATTAAGAATTGCATGCTGAAAATGTAATCAAAATGAAGTGAAATATCAGACAAATATCTGCCAATGGGGTCAGAAAAATTATCTCTGTTTTTTTTGGGCCCCATTGACAGATATTTGTTCATGTTTTAATCAATATTAATTCATACACCAATAAATTACACCATTTGGTGGGTCTCTAAAGATCAGCCCAGACAACGGCATTACTGTGTTTACATATAAAGTTATTTAGTAAGTAAGTAAGTAACATTTATTTTTATAGCACATTTAAACACAGCTTGCGCTGACCAAAGTGCTGTACATAGCGCAGTAGCCACTGAATAATACAAATAAAAAATACAAATAAAATGAGTAATTTCACTTTCAATCAGTAATTTAAGCTAAAATCAAGAGGAGAACAGTTAGTTACAGACATAGCAAGGTAAGCCAGTTAAAACACAGGGAAGGCCAATGTAAACAGGTGAGTTTTGAGCTTAGTTTTAAAAATTGTGATTGATGGGGCATTTCTAATCTCAGGGGGCAGTTGGTTCCACAGCTGAGGGCCAGCAACAGAAAAGGCTCTGTCGCCTTTTTGCTTAAGCCGGGACCGAGGAACATGAAGGAGACCTTGGCTAGAGGATCTAAGGGACCTGGGGGCTACATGTGGATGAATAATACCAGCTATGTAGCTGGGGGCCAGGGCGTGAAGAGCTTTAAAAACCATCAACAGTATTTTAAATTGTATCCTAGATTGGATTGGAAGCCAGTGCAAGGAGGCTAGAACAGGTGTAATGTGTTCACGTTTATTCGTGAGCAGCCTAGCCGCTGCATTTTGGACCATCTGAAGCCGTGCGACCAGTGTTAGAGGGAGACCAAAGTAGAGAGAGTTACAATAATCTAGGTGAGAGGTTGTCAACGCATGGATGACTTTTTTTCCAGATCATTGTATGACAAGACAGACTTAAGTTTGGAAATTATTCTTAATTGATAAAAGCTAGCCTTTACAACAGATGATATTTGTTTGTGCAGGTTAAGATGGGAGTCTAAAATCACACCCAAGCCCCTTTCACACAGAGATTCCGGAAAATACACGGATAAAGTGACCCGGGATTTGACCCGGGTTCGTTTGAAAATGGTTCATTCACACTGCCAGTGATTTGCCGGAATCAGAGAGCGCGTTCACACACAACCCGGGTATGTCCCGGATAGACGCGTGACGTTATAATGTGACGTATAAGGTACGCGTCGAAAAGCGGCAGCTGATCAGGCATTAGATGTTGCTGTTCAAACTTTGTTGTTTATGTACAACATGTTTCGTGGTCAAATCACAATTTTATTTTCGATTTTGAATTCTTTTCAACGTGTTAATTCGATACGGAATACGCTGGAAGTTAAATTGGCGGAGAGTATGAAAGAAAATGAAGCCGCGAGACGTAAAGCACGGAGACGCCATCGGATGCTAAAAGCTACATCATCACTACGACACACCCCTTACGGCATTTGTCCTGGCTTTTGTTCACACAGCGCGCGTTCCGGGTCTGAACACGGCAATGTTACTAGGTCCCCAACCCGGCATCGATCCCGGCATTAAACCCGGGTCGTGTTTGCGTTCACACAGAAGGCGTTCCGGCAATTTGCCGGCAATTTGCCGGGTTCAAAGTGCTGTGTGAATGGGGCTCCAGGTTACGTGCATGTGATTTAACATAGGGGGCAAGGGAGCCAAAGTTGACAGGGATCGAGTTTTTTGACTTTGAAGGGCCAAAAACAATAACCTCAGTTTTGTTGTCATTTAACTGAAGGAAATTGTTAGCCATCCAGATTTTAATTTCTTTCAAACAGTCTAAAAGTTGCTGCATGGATTTGTCAGATTTGAGTGGGATGTACAGTTGGGAGTCATCTGCATAGAAATGGAATGAAATATTGAATTTTCGGATGATATTACCTAGGGGGAGCCTGTAGAGACAGAAAAGTACTGGACCCAGAATGGATCCCTGAGGGACACCATAAGACGCAGGGGACACCATATTTAGCATATTGTTTTTCACAATTACTCAATTTTTACAGTGAGCAGCGAATATAATTTTACTATTATTATTATTATTGCTTTCAAAATATGCATAACGCAACGGTTTAACATTTGTTGTAATCTAATGATTTTGCAGTTCTTATTTTGACAAAAAGCATAAATAAAACTATTATTTAAAAAAAATACTGCATCTAGGGCTGTAAACGATTAATTGTGATTAATCGAATCCAAAATAAAAGTTTGTGTTTATATTTAAGAAAAATATGTTATTTATATATAAAATAGTTATATATAAATCATTTAAAAATATATATGCAGTATATAAATGCAAATATTTCTCAAATATATACATGCATGTGTGTGTATTTATATATACAAAATAATGATACACAATACACACACATATATCATGTAAACACAAACTTTAATTTTGGATTCGATTAATCGCGATTAATCGTTTATGGCCCTAACATCCATAAAAAATAATAAAAAATGAAAAAAAATCTATAAATTCTCCTTTCGTATTTCAAGGACAGAATAACACCATCCGGGTCTGAAACAACACGAGTAAATGATGACAGAATCCAATTATTATTTTATTAAGTGCAGTTTCATTAACCTGATGGTGTCGTTTCCATAGCAACCGATATCTCCGATGCCCAGATCATCCACCATCATCAGGACGAAGTTGGGTCTGGCATCAGGATCTGCGTTTGAGACACACAAGCTGGACTGGAACAGAACCAGTAAACCAGCAGCAACACACCTGCAAAAGCACACCACCAGAGAACCACTCAGTTTCCCTGACAGCAACACATATGAGTTATGATTTATGAAATCTGCAGATGCATGAAACCTCAAGCTCGTGTCCATCATCAGCATCTGGAGATGATCCTCTAAACTGCAGGTGAGGAGATGATTGACATGTTCAGATTGATTAAAGTTGACATATAGGTGTGCAGAATGCATGAAAACACGTGATCACGGAAATGACAACACTCGCACGCGCTTCTGCTGGAGTTTGATCATACAGTAACGTTACATATACAAACATGCTTACTTTACACATGTCAGCTCAGATTCTCTCTTTAGGTTTCTTTTATATGCTTACCTTCCCTTAAACAGTCAGTGTCCCCGATTCTTCACCGGGCTTACACTCACTATTCCTCTTTTACCGACAGGATACTTCACATTCACAGCGTACTCGCGAAAGACGCACTTACCGTAAACACTCATATACAGACGCATATATTAATGAGCGAACCATACGACCTCGGTTTATATATAAATTATTAACTAATGTTAACAGAATGAGTGCAGAATGCTTCGACACATGCATGTGTGATTGTTATACTTGTTTGTTTTATTTTAAACCGAGTGTGTTAAAACAGTGTGCGCGGATAGTCAACACTGCACGGTAGATTCGAACAAAGAGCCTTTTACCCAAAGTCCCAAAGTCTGCTTTCACAGCTCATGTTGTTTGCCTGGAAAAACTGCTTCTGCACAACTCAAACCTTCATTCTAATGTGTGCAAAAATAAATAAATAATAATAACTAGGCATAATTAGCATATTATTTATGCATTACATAAATTTAGAACATTGTGCAAAAGTTGATTTATTTCAGTAATTCAACTTAAAAGGTGAAACTATTATATTATATAGACTCATTACATGCAAACTGAGATATTTCAAGCCTCTATTTGTTATAATTTTGATGATTATGGCTTACAGCTTATGACAACCCCAAATTCAAAATTAGAATATTGTAAAAAAAGGTTTTCATAAGCTCTAAGCCATAATCATCAAAATTATAACAAATAAAGGATTGAAATATCTCACTTTGCATGTAATGAGTCTATATAATATATTAGTTTCACCTTTTAAGTTGAATTACTGAAATAAATGAACTTTTGCACCATATTCTAATTTTTCCAGTTTCGCCTGTATATCACAATGCAAGTTATTGCTACTATTATTAATAATGATTATTTACATCGTGTTTCTTTTTATAAGTAATATAATGAGCTAATCCTGTGGAGAGTTCATCATAGCTAATGAGAAATACATAATTCCTCAAAGAAGATCAATTGCTTTTAATTTACTTTTTGCTTGTTTTCTCTGAAACATTTAATGTAATAATATTATGCATTATACCACAATGTAAATTATTGCTATTATTATTATTATTGGCAACACTTTATTTTACAGTGTTACACATGTTAGTAATGACTTTAAATTATGCATGATTATGCATTTAACCCCAGCCCTTTAGTAAGTACATGTAGTTATTATTAGTACTCAGTACTTCAATGTATAATTTACGGAAGCCCAGAAAAACCTGTAAAAAAAAATAAAAAAATAAAAAATCTGTATGAAAAAAAATTGTGACAATTTTATTCTAGCATTTCGAGATTAAAGTCGAAATATTTCGCGATTAAAGTTAAAATATTTCGACTTTAATCTCGAAATATTTCGACTTTAATCTCGAAATGCTAGAAAAAAATTGTCACAAATTTTTTTTCACAGTTTTTTTTTTTGTTTGTTTTGTTTTTACATTGCGGTTCAGGGCTTCCGTAATAATTACACTGTAACACTGACACATTAAAATCGTAACCTTATTATTATAACTTATTACCAATAATTTGCATTGTTATTGTTGTTATATCGCTAGAATAATGAATAATAATCCCTCTAATGTTACGTGATTGGTATTTAATGTTTGTGCAGTTCTTGTGTCATTAAATCATTGCATTATGAAACTGTGTACAGTCATTTACTGTAACCAACCCTTTATTCAAACTCAACAATTATTTACAGAATTTAAAATAACAAAAACAAAATAGAAAGAAAACAAATCCTATGAATTCTATTTGCTCAGACAACACAATTTCAAAGTGAATCATTCCAGGGAGTGAGATTTGCTTTTTATGAATCAGCGGCAACAATTAAACATCAAAGAAAACTGTGAGATTAAAGACACGGCAGCGAAACTACAGGACACTCTTTAAAGTAACGCAATGAAATGCCTTTCCCGAAAGGCTGTCGAATTACACATGCATACACGTGCACGCATCCCGTCCCATTCAAACTATGTGAAATTACATTCAAAACGAGTTATTAACAGCTCTGTGTGCTAGTTCAGAACTGCAGTCGAAGCAGAAGAAGGATGTTAATAATGATGATCTGCGTCAGGAGCTCTAAAGCAGTGTTCGTGCTGCGCTGTGAATGCATGAAGTGTGTGTGAAGTTCACTCTGATTCTCAAGATGAGAACGAGTAGTTATATGTGCTGTTCATATGTGCACCGGTTCACAGTCGCCTCGTGGGAATCCTCCGTTCACCGATAGAGTTAGGGTGAGTCCAGGAGCGTGCTTACAACTGTGTGAACAACAGAATACACACGCGTTAGAATGCAAAACACAGTTCACAACATGCACGAGTAACAGTTCAAACACCTGCGCGATATTATATCTAAATGCAACGATTCGTCTCTGTCTATCATCACAATGAACATTCAGATCTGCGTTCTGAGCCGTTGTCATGAAACAGCTTCATTATCTCTGTCTGAAGTCGTTCAGATTATCACAGAAGCACTGGATAAAAGTTTACAGTTCGGATAGAAACACTGATGTCTACGGTAGTGATCGTAATAGAGTAAATCGCCTTTTGAAAGTAACTTGATGCTTCAAATAAAGATTGTGTCAATTACATCGTTACACCAGTAGGTGGCGACACGTGACTGTTAAAAATCATTGAGTCATTGAATCATTTAAGAGATTCGTTCAAAAACCGTGATTCATCTAGTAATGGAACAAGTGAGGTATTTATGAGTGATTCATTGAATCGTTTAAGAGATTCGTTTAAAAATGCTGATTCATCCAGTAATGAAACAAGTGAAGTTATTATGAGTGATTCATTGAATCATTTAAGAGACTTGTTTAAAAAAATGCTGATTCATCTAGTAATTAAACAAGTGAGGTATTTATAAGTCATTAAATCATTTAAGAGATTTGTTTTTAAAAATGCTGATTCATCCGGTAATGAAACAAGTGAAGTTATTATGAGTGAGTCATTGAATCATTTAAGAGATTTGTTTTAAAAAATGCTGATTCATCTAGTAATGAAACAAGTCGATTAATTTTGAGTGAGTCATTGAATCATTTAAGAGATTCATAAAAAAAATGCTGATTCATCTAGTAATGAAACAAGTAGTGAGTCATTGAATCATTCACTCAACCCCATTTAAAAAATTAATTAATTTAGATTCATTAAACATTTTAATCATACCTCTAGTCTGTTATTTAGTTTAGTTTGTTCACAATCGTGAACTCTATGAATCGTGCAGCTCTAAGCTCAACCTGATTTTGCGTTTGATGTGTTTCTGGGTCAACATATTTTATTGATCCTGGAACAACATTCCTGTCTGAAAATGTAATCCGAACCATTTCCCAACCCCTAAACCTAACCCTAAACATAACTTCTCCCTAAAACCCGAGTGAAGTGATAGCTCAATAATGATGTTGTAAGCCTAAACTTGACATAAACTGTAAACTTGTCCCTCAAATCTGATTGGTTGATTGGAATGTTGATCCAGGAACATGTTGCTCGTGCTGGAATCCGGTTCTGCCGGCTCTATATCAGAATCATGTGACGGGGGTTTCCGTGGCAAACCAACAGTACTGGCATTGTTTATTGTATGAAAGAGTTGCCAAAATGATGCATGATTATGTGGTTAGTGTATTTTATGATTCGCTTTCATCATAGTTTCGAGAAGCACTTGTTAATGCTGCTATCTAATGCCACATATGTAACAATATTCAGTGCTAAACATATACAGGTGTAGAGAAGCTGTGATTGGCTCACCCTGCGGGTCGCTCTGAGTGCCGTTCTCTGCTTTGCCGGTCTCCGGGTCGCCTGAAGAGAAAGCACATGTTCTCGTTCAACAATTAACATACTGAGTAACTGTGATTACGTGCTACTGATTCTCCTGTAGAGCGTGCGTCCAGCCACTGACCTCTCTGGACCTTGAAGCACAGCTTCTTCTTCTGATAGGTGAAGTATCCGGCTATGGCGCCAACAGCTGCTACTGCAATCCCACAGACGACACCCACAACCGTCCCCGATCCACTGTCTGGAGCAGAACCAAACCAAACCACACAGTATGTTACTATACGGCTGCTCGCGTGTTCTGGGTGGTTGCTAGGACGTTGCTAGGGAGTTATTAGGGTGTTCTGGGTGGTTGCTAGGGCGTTGCTAGGGAGTAATTAGGGTGTTCTGGGTGGTTGCTAGGCCAATGCTAGGTAGTCATTAGGGTGTTCTGGATGGTTGCTAGGGCATTGCTAGGTAATCATTAGGGGGTTCTGAGTGGTTACTATGGCATTGTTATGTAGTCATTACGGTGTTCTGGATGGTTGCTAGGGCATTGCTAGGTAATCATTAGGGGGTTCTGAGTGGTTACTATGGCATTGTTATGTAGTCATTAAGGGGTTCTGGATGGTTGCTAGGGCATTGCTAGGTAATCATTAGGGGGTTCTGAGTGGTTACTATGGCATTGTTATGTAGTCATTACGGTGTTCTGGATGGTTGCTAGGGCATTGCTAGGTAATCATTAGGGGGTTCTGAGTGGTTACTATGGCATTGTTATGTAGTCATTAAGGGGTTCTGGATGGTTGCTAGGGCATTGCTAGGTAATCATTAGGGGGTTCTGAGTGGTTACTATGGCATTGTTATGTAGTCATTACGGTGTTCTGGATGGTTGCTAGGGCATTGCTAGGTAATCATTAGGGGGTTCTGAGTGGTTACTATGGCATTGTTATGTAGTCATTACGGTGTTCTGGATGGTTGCTAGGGCATTGCTAGGTAATCATTAGGGGGTTCTGAGTGGTTACTATGGCATTGTTATGTAGTCATTAAGGTGTTCTGGATGGTTGCTAGGGCATTGCTAGGTAATCATTAGGGGGTTCTTTGTGGATACTAGGGCAGTTCTATGTAGTCATTAAGGTGTTCTGCATGGTTGCTAGGGCATTGCTAGGTAATCATTAGGGGGTTCTGAGTGGTTACTAAGGCATTGCTAGGTAATCATTAGGAGGTTCTGATTGGTTACTAGGGCATTGCTAGGTAATCATTATGGGGTTCTGAGTGGTTACTAGGGCAGTGCTATGTAGTCATTAAGGTGTTCTGGATGGTTGCTAGGGCATTGCTAGGTAATCATTAGGGGGTTTTGAGTGGTTACTAGGGCATTGCTATGTAGTCATTAAGGGGTTTTTGGGTGGCTCCTAGTGTGTTACTGCATAGTTGTTGGGCATTCTGGGTGTTTGCTAGGCCAATGCTAGGTAGTCATTAAGGGTGTTCCAGGCGGTTGCTAGGGCGTTGTCATTAGGGGGTTATAGGTGGTTGCTAGAACTTGGCTATGTATTTGTTAGGGGATTCTGGGTGGTTGCTAGCTCATTGCTAGGTAGTTAGGCTATTATGCATGGTTGATGGGGAATTGCTAGGCAGTCATTAAGGGGTTGCTAGGGAGTTGCTATGCATTTATAAGAGGGTTCTGAGTGGTTGCTACGGCATTGCTATGTATTCGTTAGGGGATTCTGGCTGGTTGATCGGGTGATAGGTAGTTGTTGGTGTGGTTGCTAGGGTGTTGCTAGATAGACACTAGGGAGTTCTGGATTGTTGCTAGGTAGTTGTTAGGGTATAATGCATGGTTGACCGGGCATTTCTAGGTAGTTGTTAAGGGTCCTGAGTGGTTGCTAGGGCGTTGCTATGTAGTCACAAGGGGGTTCTGGGTGGTTCCTAGGATGTTTATACGTAGTTGTAGGGGTGGTTAATAGGGGCATTGCTAGATAGACGTTAGGGGGTTCTGGGTGGTTGCCAAGGTGTTGCTAGGGGTTCTGCGTGGAAATTCACTGTTTTGCATGAGAAGAGTTCCGCACCTCTGATCTTCTGGTCTGTAGATATGACTCAGGTTCCTGCATTAAAATACGTTTCACTTATAGGAATTTTGACAAACCCCAAACACTGAGCACTACTGACAGTGATGCTTGACTTAAACACCACTACTGACACGATCATCATCCGCATGAGTCGATCTTTTATAATACCTGCCGCTCCACCCAGTCTAACACACACTAAACATCTGCTCGTTCACTGAGGTCAGAACACAGAGTCGAGGAATAGCTCACAGAAGTTGTCTCCTAATCTCTAAAGTCTTTACAGAGATAACGCTCTCTTCCAACATCCGTTCTGTCAAGCTCTAAAACACTAATTATGTTTCTACTGTATAATATCAGTGACAAGAGATTCACACAGTGATCCACTAGATGGCAGCATTACAATACAGACACTTCAGGGTTATATGAAATCTCATAAAAAGTGACAAATTCAAAATTATGACATTAAACAATGACTTTTTATGACTTTTATCTCATAATTTTGACTTCTTATGTCAGTTATGACTTAGTATGTCATAATTTGGACTTTTTTCCTCAGAATTTAGAATTTTAATTCGCAGTTTTGACTTTCTATCTTATAATTTGGACCTTTTTCCTTATAATTTTGAGTTTTAATTCACAATTTTGACTTTCTATCTTATAATCATGATTTACCAAAAGAATATTGACAAGTGTTGCATGATTTGTCAAATGGATCATATTGATATGCATAAGCATATTACATAAGCATAAGAGTCCCGTGATGTGTGTCTGTGTGTCTTCAGTGTGTATCACAGGCACTAATGTAGCATTACCCACAATGCCCTGCTGCAGAGAAACATCAGCCCCCCCCCCCCCCATACAGTGACTGATAGAAAAGCCCTCAAGAGACAAGACTGAACCTGACTTCCTGATCCTGAGAGAACTAACCCAAAGCCTCGACTGCAGTTTGTTCCCTCAGAGACACACACACACACACACACACACACACACACACACACACACGAGAGGAAACACACGTTTCCCAGATTATGAAGGAGAAACTGACTCACGATCATCACGTCATCACCGACTCCAAACCGTTCAAACGTGAAACATGTTAGATCATAATAACCAGAATCTTTCTGTTTTATAACCTCAATCTCAATATTATGTTTTTTAAGTCATAATTTAATTTTTTTAAATCTCATAATTGGGCTTTTGTCATAATTATGACTTTTCATCTCCAAACTTGATATTATTTTCATTCTTCCAAGAAACATGCTAGATCATATTAATCAGAAAGATATTGTTCCATAACGTCAATCTCCAAAAAAGATAATTCAGAATTTTGACTTTTATAAATTATGTCAATTTACACTGATAATTGAAACTTTTTTTCTCATAATTGTTAATTTCGACTGATAATTAACTTAATTTTCATCATTTTATCTCTTTAATCTTGTAATTTCACTTTTTCAATCTCAAACTTGGCCTTTTGTCATAATTTTGACTTTTCATCTCATAATTTCTCCATGTAACTCCAAACCCGTAATTTCAACTTCAACATGCTATTGTTTTCTTTCTCCCATGAAACATATTAGATGATATTAGTCAGATTGTGTTTAATAAATGTCAATCCACAAAAGGATCATTCATAATTTCTTTTTATTATCTAATATCTCATAATTTCAACATGTGACTTCAAACCCATATTATATTAATTCTTCCATAAAAAATGTTAGATGATATTATTCACAATTATTGTTTTATAACGTCAACCCAAAAGGATAATTCATATTTTTTTAATCTCTCAATTCCATTGACATTTTATGTCATAATTTTCCCTTTAATGTCAATTTCCATTTTGTATCATATTTTTTATTTTGACAGGTCGCTCCAAACTCATATTATTTTCTTTCTCCCATGAAACATATTAGATGATATTAGTCAGATTGTGTTTTATAAATGCCAATCCACAAACGGATAATTCATAATTTCAACTTTTTATTTCATAACAATGACTGTTGTCATAATTTAGACTTTTTATTCTAATATCTCATAATTTCAACATGTCTTCCTATTGTTGTCTATCATTCATGAATCATGACAGATGATATTAGTCAGACTGTTTGTGTTTAATAACGTCACTGTGTGTGTTGTCTGCAAACGTGACGTGTGTGTGTGTGTCAGCCGATGTGTGTTTGTTCTGAGCAGATCTTTAGTGTGTGTTAGATTGGGTGGAGCGGCAGGTATTATAGATGATACACTCATGCGGATGATGATCGTGTTATTAATGCTGTTTGTTAAGTCATGCATCATGTCTTCAGTCACATCATTAAACACAGACTTTCAGTTTAATAGATTGTAATGTTGTTCATCAACACACTGACGACACGTTTGCTGTGAGGATCATGTGATCTAGGACTTTATACACAGCTTGCCAATGTAAAGATGTAAGTCGTTCCCTCACAGCCTCGTTTTCATGCAATGTGACGTCTAACTTGACTAAAGTCTATAATAATTGCTAATAACCCTAAACATATTCACATGCGGGACCATAAAACCGGTGAGAATAATCCCACAGAAGCAGAACCACATCTACAGACCATAATATCACAGAGACACGAGGAAAAAACCTATATATTAAATATGATTTGATATCATTTAAAAGTATGATACCTCTTGTCCCAGAAGCGGCTCCTGCACTGCGAGCTGTAATAGTAGAGAGAAGAACAAGATTAAACATAAATATTGCCAATAACTATATTTCTGAAGTATGAAGAAAACACCATTACCATGTTTCCTAGACATTAATATAATGCATTACTTACAATTTTTAATGATCTATTTTTCCTTGTTTCTGGGAAACATAACAAACCCTGCCTGTAAACCGGACGAGTTGTTTGTCACTTTGACGCACACTGCAATTATTATTATTATTTTTCTGTCTCACAAATATCTAAATTATGTTAAATCAAGACACATTTACTGGAGAAGAAACAAAATGGCTGAAGATAGTAACTCTTGTTTTCTGAAAATAATCATTAAAATGAAGCGAGTTTATGCTTAAAACAAGAACAAATCATCTTAGTTTAAAGGGAAAACATGATTATTTGTCTGACTCCACTGGTCATTTTAAGCATAAACTCACTTAATATTCATCATAGACTTAATATCTTCAGCCATTTTGCTTCTTCTCCATTAAATGTGTCTTGATTTAAAAAAGTTTAGATATTTGTGCTGGAAAACAAGACAGAAATGCGATTTTTTTTTGCACAAAAAAACGAAATTTGATACTTTAATGGTTGTTATATTTGCCCTTACATTTTTGATTAACATTAAAAAAGTAATTTAATTGACAACACAAACATATATTTTGAGTGTTTTATGACCTTGAGCAATTATTTATTTTGAAAGGTTTATAATTTAGACCTGAAAATAATGCATGATAAGTTTAAAGATGATCCAAATGCAAAACGGCAGGTAAATATGACAGAAAGTGGCGTACCTTTGCCGTGATCTGCGCTCTGCTTGTCTGCGTCTGCGACATCAGCCTCTGTAAGCAGAAACCTCTCTTCATCTCTTACATTTATTCATTCTATACATTCATTGCATTCAGAATAGCATGCATTACAAAGTTACATATTTATATTAGTGCTGGGCAACAGTTAATCATGTTTACATAATATATGCGTGTGTACTGTCAAACTATTTTGTATATAAATACACATATGCATTTATATATTTAAGAAATATTTGCATGTATATACTGTATATATATTTATACAAAAATTATATGAATATTTATATCATATTTATATATACATATATATATAGATATATAACTTAAATATATACATGCATGTGTGTGTGTATTTATATATACAAAATAATTATACACAGTACACACACACATATATTATGTAAACACAAACTTTTATTTTGTATATATAAATACATATGCATTTATATATTTAAGAAATATTTGCATGTATATACTGTATATATATTTATACATAAATTATATTAATATTTATATATATATATATATATATATATATAAACCTTAAATATGTAAATGCACGTGTGTGTACAGTGTATTTATATATACACAATAATTATACACAGTACACACACATATAAACACAAACTTTTATTTTGGATGTGATTATTCATTGCCCGGCACTAGTTTATTTCAAATCAGCTTTTTTATTTTTATTTTTTTTACTATATATTCACATAGAAAACAGCTGATTTACATTGGAATAATATTTCACAATTTTTACTGTATTTTGATCAAATAAACGCAGCTTTGGTGACAGAAGAGAAAAAAATCTTAATTAATCCAAACTTGGGGAATAATGGATGTAGTTTCTGTTAAATGATGGAGAGTGTAAACACACTGAGATCTTCTCTTACCTGCGTCTTCACTGAACGCATCAGAAAGATCAAATCCTCTCGAATGAACTGAGAAACACAAAAGCACATGTAAACACGTGTCCCGGTGTCAGACTCCATTACTGAGGATAATCCGGAGTCAAACCTTTCCCGGCTTCATCCCATTTTCACTTCTTCATCACTATCCTCTGGTTCCTCTGCTACGACACTGGAGTCTGAGAAAAAACAGACAATTCATACAAAATATGACATTTAGTCCAGAAAACACTGCGACAAAAATCGAATCAAAATCACAATCAAAATTACTCATTTGATTATTTTATATTCATGACTATAATGCTTTTTTAACCAAATTCTCATTGTACTTGAGTTTTTAATTCCTATTATTATAATTATTATTCCTATAATTCTCAATAATTATTTTAAATTAACAAACATTAGCGGCAGTACAACAAATACCACCATAACGTAAAAATACTTAAACATTTAAATACATGTTTTTTTCCCCTTACATTACAGTTTGAGAATTTATCTGCTTAATTGTCATTAAAATAATGTTGCAGTATAAAAAATTAAACAGCCATATTTTTTAATGCTATATATATATATATACTTTTTTTTATTATGGGTTGACATGTGACCCAATTTTTACTGTGGCATTATTTTAATGACAATTAAGCACATTTTCCCTCCAAATTCTCATAAATGTAATGAAAAAACTACATATTATTTACATTTTTAAGTATTTTTACATTATGGTAGAATTTTTTGTACTGCTGTCAATGTTCGTTGTTAAATTGTTATATTTTAAGTAAATTTCATGAGATTTACCCAGTATCTAATAAAAGTTTCTGTAATATGTGTTAAATTGACCATGTTTGCATGTGTTTCAGTGACCGAGAGAAACGCACCAGTTTCACCAGCAAAACAAACTCATTTCACGGACTGGACACTGGAAACCTTCCAGTCTATCGCCTAATGCAGCAATTATAAGCTCATAAGTGAGTGGTTTTGTTATATTCTCCATAAAAAGTGACTCTTACAAAACAGCCCTCAGCACAAGTAATATGATTAGTTTGGCATTCACATGTTGCTGCGTTATCATCATAATCATGTTCTTCCTCAGTGTTTCTGTCTTGTTCTCCAGCACTAATATCTAAACATTCGTAAATCAAGACACAGAAGCAAAATGAAAGAAGATTTTAGTTTTCTGTAAAATTTCAATTTAGCTGGATGTATGATGTTAACTCTAAATATAAAAGCCTATGGAGGAGTGAGACCGCTCTCAGATTTAATCACTAATATCTTCATTTGTGTTCTGAAGATGAAGGAGAGTCTGACGGGGTTGAACAACATGAGGGAGAGGAATTACTGACAGAGTTTACATTTCTGGGTGAACTAACCCTTTAATAATGCATGTTTATAAAACGGATAGTTCCAGTCCTAGATTCTGATTGGTTGAGCCGAGTTTGAAGCCGTTGTAAATTACTCAACAAACACACACCTGTGACCGCATTACATTAGGGACTTTGAAGTAACACCACTTTTTTTGGAAAGAAACTCATTCTCCAGTTCCCCGAGAGTTAAACAGTTTTAACCGTTTTCCAATCCATTCAGCCGATCTCCGGGTCTGGCGGTAGCACTTTTAGCTTAGCTTAGCATAGATCATTGAATCTGATTAGACCGTTAGCATCTCTCTCTAAAAAATTACCAAAGAGTTTCGATATTTTTCCTATTTAATCGTGTACTAAGACCGACAGAAATTGTGATTTTCTCGGCCGATATGACTAGGAACTATCCTCTCATTCCTGCGTAATAATCCAGGAACTGCTGCCGTACAGCAGCGCAATATTACACAGCGCCTGGAAATAGTCCCCAGCTCGGTAACTTCCAACGTGACCGGCACTAAGTGTGTAATATCATTGCGCTGCTGGTACGGCAGCAGTTCTCTGATACTAGAGATGCTAACAGTCTAATCAGATTCAATGATTTATGCTAAGCTATGCTAAAAGTGCTACCGCCAGACCCGGAGATCGGCTGAATGTATTCGGAAATGGTAAAACTGTTTAACTCTCGGGGAGCTGGGAAATGAGCCTATTTCCAAAAAAAGTGGAGTGATCCTGTAAGCAACAGCTGCTGATGGAACGGCAACGGCAACCGGAAGTAAGCGGTTATCTGCCGTAGCTGAAGAACGCAAGAATCACTAAGCAACAGTAAAGAGTACGGCGTAGGGGATCGTTTAATCATTTGACAAAATACAAATAAAGAAAGTGATTTTAAAAAGCAGGAGAGGTTTGCTTTGGGCATTTAATGAAATACATAAACAATTACAATGCCACAAACCATAAAACATTAACTTTATTAATCTTTCACGTAGTAATGACTACGGCAAATCCGCTGTTCTCCCGTAGTAGACGTTACAGTAGAACGTCGCGAAGTAGCGGTTAAAGTCGCGCATTACGCAACAGAACTCCAGAATGCCGTTGCCGTTCCACCAGAGGCGTTTGCTTAAAGTCCCCATTAGTGTTAAGGTCCTTGCACACTGAGTCCGAAATTTTCGTATGCGTTTTTTCGTATTCGTGATTCGGTGGCTCTGAATTGTCAAAATGCCATTCAAACGGCTTGCTACGGATGCGAAAAACGCAAAAAATCAAACCCGATTAAATTTTTTTTATGACGGACGAAAGTTTCAGGGGCAGTGTGTAAGCATGATTGACATAGCGGGAGGTCCTATTTATTTTTTAACGTGCAAAAATTTTGGACGTGAATTTCGGACTCAGTGTGCCTTTACTACGCAACTGCTGTTTGTGATGCTTTGTTGCTGCATGTGTTGCTTAGCAACCTCTTTGGAACTACATTGCTTGACAGAGGAATAAATGTGTTATAACGTTATATTTTTTGTTGCTGGTGTTTATTTTATGAATACAATAAATATTAAAAAGAATATTTTTTTGGAGTAACCGTTTCATAAAAGCAATAAGCCCCTTGAAGTCGTGTTTTACAGTGGATGTAGAACAGCTGAGGGGGTTTTACTCCGCGTCGTGCCTAACAACCCCTTCAGCTGTTCGACATCCACTTATTGCTTTATTATGAGATTTCCTTGTTACCTTGGTCCGGTTCCTCTTGGTCCGGTTCCTCTTGGTCCGGTTCCGCTTGATCCGGTTCTTTTTGGTCCGGTTCCTCTTGGTCCGGTTCCTCTTGGTCCGGTTCCTCTTGGTCCGGATTCTCTGCCGCTGGTTCTTCTTCTACTTCATCTGTAGCTTCTGCCGTGATTTCTGACAAAGAGAAAGAGATCTTTTCAGATGTAGTCTAAACCAGATCTGTGATGATAAAGATGGAAAAACATGTTCACTGCAATAAATGCTTTTCTTACTTTATATTTCTGTCTTGTTTTCCAGTGCAAATATCTAAACATTCTGAAATCAAGACACATTTACTGGAGAAGCAAAATTAATTAAGATATTAGGGGTCCTATCTTGCACCCAGCGCAATTGACTTCTTACGCCGACGCGTATCATTCCTATTTTGCACCCGCACACAGCGGACTTTCGGGGCGGTTCAGTGTAAAGAGGAGTGTGTTCCGGCGCAAACGTTCTCTGGTGATATTCTGCAGTTTCAGAAAACAACTCCGCCACTGACCAGGAGAAACCCAGTCTAAAGACAGCGGCGCCGCGCGTTAGTCATATGCTATTTTAAGAGCGCATACTTGGCCATTATGTAGCGTGTGAACAACACACACACTTCGCTTCTCTAATCTACACAGATATTTTTGGAAACCAAACATAATTAGAAGGAAAAATATTACCACACGAAGGAAATCATTGTGGTGTCCATGAAGATGTGAAAAACTAGGCATAAATCTACTTTACACATTATTTACTCAAATTATTCAGTTAAGTTGCATGCAAACTTTATATAATTATAATGGCAAACCCGCCGTTATAATAGCAATCCGCCGTTATAATAGCGATCCGCCGTGGAACAAGCGCGTCGGCTCTTAAAGGGAATGTGAGAGGACGCTCTGATTGGTTTATTTCACGTTACGCCCAAACCACACCTATGAGTAATGAAGCGACTTCAGACCAACCCCTTTTAGAGTAATTTATCCCGCCGGTATAATAACAACAGCGCCGGGATCCGCCCACAAAGTTACTTGCGTTTCGCGTTTGAAACTTGCGTATGTCTTGTTAACTGAAAAAAAGTGAGTTTATGCTTAAAGTATATAAATAAACCTGCCAATGGGGTCAGAAAAATAATCTTAAAACAATATTATTTTTCTGACTCCACTGGCAGATTTTTGTTCTTGTTTTAAGTCAGAAAATAAGCATTAATATCTTCAGTCATTTTGCTTATTCCCCAGTAAATATATTTAAATATTTGTGCTGGAAAACAAGACAGAAATACTGAGGAAGAAAAACATTTTTTAAAATATTTTTGCAGTGCATGTGTATAAGAACATGTAAGAACTTCTTTAATGAAATCTTTAAAAAAAATGATGTCTCAACATTGATGTAACCATTTATACAACATTACAGTAATGTGATGATTCTGTTATAGATTAACAAAAGTTGTTCATAAAACCATATTGTTTCTATGTCGCAAAAACAAATCAAAGTTTATATATGACGTCAACTTGTGGCTTTGAAATATCAAACTGTGAGATAGAGAAGATAAGATCAAACTGAGAGATAAAAGAATAAATGAAACCTGGCTCAGTCTCTTCAGCCGGAGGATCAGCTTCTGAAAACCAAAGCAAGCGAGTATTCAACGTCTGTACACTTCAAATAATCTCAAAACAGTAGTTTACAAATGTACAGTGCAGTGTTCAGTTAAAAGGTTAAAGGTAGTTAAGTTAGGAAAAGAAAGAGCACCCCACTATTATAAAAAACTAAATGTCCCAGATACCTTTTTGGGAAAGCAATTAGAGAATGCCACAAAATCGGACCGCCAAAGGTCTCGCCACAAGTGTCAAAATAACACACACACTTGGAGCAGAGCTCGTGGAAACACACGTATAAGGGTCGTGTACCTGCGTCAACAGGAGCTTCTTCTTCTTCAGCGGGTTCGTCTTCAGCTGACGAGGGCAAACCGAGGGACATATGAGTCAGATGCATATGATGATGTTTGTTTATATGAAATATGTGTGGTTATAGCAGCACTTAATTCAATAACCTCAATCCTGGAGGAATGTGTGACCGGGACGATTGTCCGACTCACTGTTATGAGTGTTTCACGAGCAACATATTAAACATTGCATCTGTTTTTTCGGCTGCTGACTCTTACCGAAACGGCAAAAAATGTAATCGTCAAAACCACATTATTATTATTACAGGCCTGATGAATTTCTATGAGTTTTCCAGTCCTTCGTGATTACAGGACGGGTTTAAATAAGAGCAACTTCTAGCGATGGAATATTTTAAGGCTGAGCATAACTAGAATTATCTTGGAGAAATTTCCATGATTCTTTTTGGCTTTTTTTCCCTTTTTTTCCTAGATTAGCGTCCAAAAGTGATGCTTAGGAAAATTCACATCTTCTTCCTTTCATTCAAATATTATTAAAGATGTTGAAGTCATATTGTGTAGTTCTGTTTGGAGTCAATGTTTTATTGTGATGATAATAATAATAACGCAATGAAAACATGACAAATTGTGCAACATAATTTCTGGCCAGACTGTCATACAAAGAAATAATGAACACATGCAAAAAAAAAGAGAGAGAACTAACCAAATATTAATAACTGATTATGTTGTAATCAATTTATGCTTTTTTTGCATACTAAAATCAAATCTATACCTGTAGTCTGACTTTTTTGCCATATAGTTTTGTCAGATAAATACCTTTACCAAACTTAGTATTTTTTTCTTCCCTCATATTTAAAATATTTAAAAAGAATAAAAATTTGTTCTCATATTTTGATGGTTAGGGTTGATGGTTGAACTTGCAGGGTCATTAGAAACAAGCATAAATTTTGGCCACTGCTGTATATCCAGGTTTTATATATTACATTATAATATATATATTATATATTTATATATATATATATATATGTATTTAAATACACATATATTATGTTATTATATTACATATACGTGACCCTGGACGTATATGAGTAAAAGTATGAGGTCTGAAAAACACTGGTGTTCTGCACTGTAAAACTATATTGTTGGTTTAACTTAAAAAAGGAAGTTTCCTGCCTGGTTTCCTTAAACATTTGAGTTCATTGAAATTATACATTTTAGTTAATGCGATAAAGTAGATTGGTTTAATAAATGTTACCCTTGACCACAAAACCCTTGGTCACATGGGTCAATTTTTTGAGATTGAGATTTATACATCATCAATAAATGTGGTTTGTTATGATAGGACAATATTTGGTCGAGACACAACTATTGAAAATCTGGAATCTGAGGAGCAAAAAATGTAAACATTGAGAAAATCTCCTTTAAAGTTGTGCATTTATGTTCACGATTGTGCTGCATTCACTCACAAAAATACATGTTTTATATATTTACGGTAGGACATTTACTAAATATCTTCATGAACATGATCTTAATATCCTCATGATTTGTGGCATAAAAGAAAAATTATAATTTTTTACCTTCTGGTGTTTCTATCGCTGGCTTCTCGTCCTCATCAGCACCTGGGAAACACACACACACACACACACACACACACACACACACACACACACACACACACACACACACACACACACACACACACACACACACACACACACACACACGCACACACACACAATGTGTTGGTTTAGTTTTGTTCAGGCATTATGAGTGTGTTGACACTAGTGTTGTAAACCTGTACCTGAATCAGGCTTTGTGTCTTCAGCTTCAGTATTAACAACACAAAACACAATAAATCACAATATTTCAGTGTGTATTATATTACACAGATCGCTCTGACTCTATGATTCTGTATGAATGCATTGACTTTCTTTATTACCTTGCAGAATATTCTGATTATTATTAATCATTAAGGTATTTGATCAAACTATGTTATTTACATACTGTTGTACGTTTTATTAATAGTTTAATTTATTTTTTATTTTTATATTTATATTGAAAAAAAACATTTAGTTTGTGTTTGTCATTTTATTATTTTTTATCTTTCTATTTAGGTTTAATGTATTCTTATTTCAGTTTTTATTATTATTTTCGAACGTAATTCAAGTTGATCCGTCTAATATTCATATTTTATTTTATTTCAGCTTTATTTCAATCACTGAAAAGGATTTTTATTTATTAATTTACAGTTAGCAACTTTAACTCTTAAACTTTCATTAAGTTGCTAAAGGCCACATTTCACATTTTTGTTTAGTTTAAGTATTTTTGATCTAACATCTATATTTTATTTCAGCTTTTTTTTAATTACTAAAAACGATATTATATATAAAATATAAAATATTATATTAATATTTTTGTTCAGTTTTCTTTTTTCTTTCTATTTAGTAACTTTTGTTTTTCAACTTTTTTCATTTACTTTCTTTTTTTTTTTTACTTCAACAGAATGGTACAAAACTTAGTTTTGGCACTTCTATGTGAACACACATAAAAATCATGTTTTAAGTCAAGTCACCTTCATTTATAATGACAATATAGATTGTTTAAAAGCAGCTTTACAGTGATAACAGGAGATTACAGTAACAGAGATTACAGTAACCGAGATTACAGTAACAGAGATTACAGTAACAGAGATTACAGTAACAGAGATTACAGTAACCGAGATTACAGTAACCGAGATTACAGTAACAGAGATTACAGTAACTGAGATTACAGTAACAGAGATTACAGTAACAGAGATTACAGTAACTGAGATTACAGTAACCGAGATTACAGTAACAGAGATTACAGTAACAGAGATTACAGTAACAGAGATTACAGTAACCGAGATTACAGATTACAGTAACCGAGATTACAGTAACCGAGATTACAGATTACAGTAACCGAGATTACAGATTACAGTAACCGAGATTACAGTAACTGAGATTACAGTACCCGAGATTACAGTAACAGAGATTACAGTAACAGAGATTACAGTAACCGAGATTACAGTAACAGAGATTACAGTAACAGAGATTACAGTAACTGAGATTACAGTAACTGAGATTACAGTAACCGAGATTACAGTAACAGAGATTACAGTAACTGAGATTACAGTAACAGAGATTACAGTAACAGAGATTACAGTAACTGAGATTACAGTAACCGAGATTACAGTAACCGAGATTACAGTAACAGAGATTACAGTAACAGAGATTACAGTAACCGAGATTACAGTAACCGAGATTACAGATTACAGTAACCGAGATTACAGTAACCGAGATTACAGATTACAGTAACCGAGATTACAGATTACAGTAACCGAGATTACAGTAACTGAGATTACAGTAACCGAGATTACAGTAACAGAGATTACAGTAACCGAGATTACAGTAACAGAGATTACAGTAACAGAGATTACAGTAACCGAGATTACAGTAACAGAGAGTGTTTTGGCTTTACAGCAGCTCTAGAATAAAGTTACTGTCCAGATAAAGTTAGTTTTGATTGATTCACTTCCGTTGTAAAGATCATTAGTGATTAATTTATGGGCCGCTAACACGACACCGTTCTAACAGAAAACAGAAACTTTTAATGCGTTCCAGCCGCTCATTTGCACAACAGTGTGTTTTAGTTTTTTGTTTTATTTCAGTGTGTGCGTGTGTGTGCGTGTGTGTGTGTGTGTGTGTACCTGGAGGATCTGTGGCTTCATCCACTGTTTGTCCAGCTGGAGATTCAGCGTCTGTAACTTCACAATCACAATCACAATCAGAGATGTGACACTGTCCTATAGATCTGAACATTACCGATTCCTGCACTGTAAAAACATTATTTTCATGATTTGTAATCACACATTTTTTATCTTTTGTCAAATCAACTTAGATAATTAATGTGGTCCAGATAACACAATATTTAGAGTTTCTGAGACCCTGGATCACAAACCCAGTCTGGAGCCGCACGGGTATTTCTGTGGCAATAGCAACTATACATTGTATGGGTCAAAATTATCCATTTTTCTTTTATGCCAAAAATCATGAGGATATTAAGATCATGTTCCATGAAGATATTTAGTAAATGTCCTACCGTAAATATATAAAACATGTATTTTTGTGAGTGAATGCAGCACAATCGTGAACATAAATGCACAACTTTAAAGGAGATTTTCTCAATGTTAAATTTTTTTGGCAGATTTTCAATATTCATATCTCGACCAAATATTGTCCTATCCTAACAAACCACACATCAATGGAAAGATTATTTATTGATGATGTATGAATCTCAATTTAAAAAAATTGACCCATGTGACTGGTTTTGTGGTCCAGGGTCACATTTATTAAACCAATCTCCTTTATTGCATTAACTCAAATTTTGAATTTCAATTAACTCAAATTTGTAAGGTAACTTCCTTTTGTAAGTTAAACCAACACTATAGTTTTACAGTGCAGAACACAGTGGTGTTCAGACCTCATACTTCTGTAACTCGTGGCGTCTCACTCGTGCCTCGAGCGAAACACAAGCTTGGCTCATCTTTCCTCAAACGCACAGGTGACGATAAATCAGATACTCACGCGCTCCGTCGTCTAAAGCAGGCGGTAAATCTTCAGCTTTATCTGCGAATATATATAAACACAATCTATATGTTACAAGTCAGGACAGTTCTGAGGTTCTGCAGTAAGATTAGAAACATTCAGCGGGTGAGCTTATCAAGAACAAACCTGTTCAAGTTCACAAGAGCCGTTCATTGCCAATATCAAATAGCTTAACATTACAATACATGCAATAAGAGATATTTACCATCACAAACATCATTAATAATAATAATACACTTATTTTATATAGCACCTTTAACCCCTTATATTGGCATTGACACTCTCTAGTTTACATATTTAGTGACTGATTTTCAAAATAAATGACAGAGGAGACGTAATTTATCAATTTGCAGCAAGAATATGTTCATCCTCCTCAGGCGTGTTCAGACCTTTATTTTGAAATAGTGATGAACATGAAAAATCATGAAAGAATGATAGAAACCTCAGTTTGTTTTCATGCCAAGAGTTCAAAAGATAGCATCCGTTCAATTCTTTTAGAAAAAAAGCTCTGAAAATGTTTTAAATATAAAGAAAACAATAATAGATTCAGCATTAGTGATGTGGCAGCGAGCTATAATGCACATACGTGATCTTCTGTGTTTCTTAGAGGTTGAATTCATTTCAAAATCTGCCAAACTTCCAACACTACTTCTGAATAGGATGTCTACTTCATAAATTGTATGAAAATTGTAAAAATAATGGTTCAGACTCAAACAACATATGGAAATGGAGGCGCCCTTATATGGGCAGTAATGTCCACTAGTGGAGAAGTGTGGTACTGCGCACAAACTACATCTCACTGAACGCTCATCTTCTGAGATATCAACCTAACATTTGAAACACAACTTGTTCAGATTTTTGGCTTTGATTTTTTTGCATTTTTAGAGTCCACCAGGTTTTGAAAATATATATTTTATATAAAATATGAATCATAATTTTTTTTACATTGTACATTTTTATAAACTCAAACTTCTATAACTTTTTTTCTGTTTAACTTCCTTAATTTTTTTAACTTCTACAAAAATCTGCATCTATATTCCAAAGCATTCTTGAATTACAACCATTTAAGTTCGGAATACATGTCTATTTAAAAAACGCTTAAGGGGTTAAATGTTGCTTTCTCAAAGCGCTTTACAGGCAAAACTACACACTTTAAATACAAAAATAAACAAATAAACTGAATAATCAAGTAAAAGTAAACGCAAACATCACCCAAGACAGTAGACAGAATAACACGATCTTAAAGGATCGTTTCATTTACTCATTTGTATTGTTTCCTAAACTTTCATAATCAAAAAAAAGCAAGTCTTTTAAACTTAACTCTGTAAAAAAAAAGTTGCTGCCTTAAAATTTTAAGTACTTAGATGTTTAAGTCATTTCAACTTAAATTACATTAAACTGACTTCTTGAATCTTGTATAACTTGTAAAAAGTTGAAAATTGTTGAACTTATTTTGATGAGTTGTAAAAACATGTTGTCATAACTTATTATGGATCATATCATTTTAATTTCAGTGAAATTATGTTTTTGTGTCGCTCTTCACTGATAATCTTCCTCTCTAATTTTTATTTCAATTCATAAAAGCGACTTTTAATAGTTTTAGTTCAGTTTTTATTTATTGTTTATTTATTTCAGACCGTTAGTAATTTTAGTGCTTCAACTTTTCTGCAACATTTCTTATTTTTGTTTCATTTTATTTCAGTTTTATTTAAATTACTAACAATGATTTTTAATAGATTTAGTTCAGTTTAGTGTTTAACTTAAATATCCAACTTAACTAAACTAAACTAAAGTTAACTAAACTTAATATTTTAAGTCAAGCATTATCAAATACACTACTTGGGTCAAATATGGACAAACCCAAACGTTGGGTTAAAAATGTAATTAAAAAAATTAAAAAGCGTTTGGGTTTGTCCATAATTGACCCAAAATTGGGTTGAAACAACCCAGCATTTTTTTTGAAAAACGCATTATTTCTTATTCTAATGTTGAATTTTAAGTTATGATAAATATTTGTTTGTTGTGTGAATAAATGGCCAGAACGCATAAAAAGTTTACATTTTTAGTTAACCCTGATAAGAATGATAAAATCACAGATGTCCAATGAAGGTGTATTTTTTGTGTTTAACTTTTTTTTTAATATAAAGATTTTGCACATTTATCAGTTTACATTGGAGGCATAGAAGGTGTATTTTGATGTAAATATACCTTTAAACTCTGAGTAAATCTAAAATGCAGGTGTTGAATAGAGTCGTGTTGTTCGTTTAGCTCTAAACACTTTTAATATGTGTTTTCAGAGCATGAGTCGAATTATTAGTCATTACAGCATTAGAAAGAAATGCTATGGTTACTTAACTAGTTACTAAACCAAAAAAACCCAAACAACAGCTCTGAATCGGTGCCTTAGTTTCGACAAAAAGTTCAGTTCATGCTCTGAACAAAGATGAAGTTTAGAACAGGGCGATCCAAAGCACAAAACCTGGTCACTGGTTTATATTTGGAGAAAGCCAGAACTGTCTGCCAACGCTTGGAAATGGTGGAGAATCATTAATGATATGTGCACACGTCTCCAGAAAGTCATTCGATCGAATCCATTGGTTGAGAACATGAGGCCGTTTTACAGGACGCTGTGTGTGTGTGTGTGTGTGTGTGTGTGTGTGTGTGTGTGTGTGTGTGTGCGCCAAGAGAGCAAGCGTACATCTGTGTTGTAAATAAGTTTGGAGTCATTTAAGAAAAGGTATGTTTATGAAAGAGTCTCATCTGCTTTATATTATCAAAAATACAGTATAAATTGTGAAATATTATTATAATGTAAATCTGCTGTTCTCTATGTGAATATACAGTAAAGTCTAATTTATTCCTGTGATCAAAGCTGAGTTTATCATTATTACTCCAGTCTTCAGTGTCACATGATCCTTCAGAAATCAGGATAATATGATGATCTGATGCTCAAGACACATTTATGATTATTATCAGTGTTGAAAACAGATTTCTCCTGCTTCAAATGCATTTTATTTTTTACCATTCAGCATTTATTTATGAAATATAATCTTTTGTAACATTATAAATGTCTTTACTATCAATTAAAATCAATATCAATTTATGTACCCCAAACTATTGAATATTAATGTATGCAAAAAATATGCAAATCAGAGAACAGCTATTTTAAATTCTACACTCTAAAAAAATGCTTGGTTGTTTCAACCCAATTTTGGGTCAAATATGGACAAACCCAGCCGTTGGGTTACATTTTTTAATTACATTTTTAACCTAACGTTTGGATTTGTCCATATTTGACCCAAAATTGGGTTGAAACAACCCAGCATTTTTTAGAGTGTAATAATATTTCACAATTTTTACTATATTTTTGATCAAATAAATGCAGTCTTGAGCAGAAGAGACTCTTTCATAAACATAAAACTTTTGACTGGTAAATAAATAAGTAACTTGATTAAATCATCTTGATAACTGTGAAAATTGATCAGTCCATGCTTTCAACAGGACTGGGTTTAATTACTTCATTTAAATGTAAACATTTGTGTTTTAACTACAAATGATTAAGTTCCTATAACTCAGTGTAGTTTGGTTGAACATTACTTCAGTTGAAGCCCTTAAAATTTTTTATAATTTAATAATTAAAAACATTTATTATTTTTTTTCGAACCAAATCTTGAGATATTACAGTACAAAAGTGTATTAAAGTGATATTTTGTTACTTCAACACTGAGTAACCCTAACACTCAAAATAATTAATTGGTTTGAGTAGGACAAACTTACATTAAACTAATTAGTTCAGTCAAATTAACTTTTATGAGTATTTAGCACTTTATTTTGCTTTCAAGTTCACAGAACTGACATATTTTAAGTAAACTGAACCGTTTATCATTGTTTTGAGTTTTATGAAATTATTTCTTTTAATTTAGATGAACTTAAGTTTCACTGAAACGGCTGGGATGTCTATTTCCCAGCATGCTTTGCCGATGGCACTCAAATTAAGTGTAATATAATGTTTTTTTGTGTTCAAGATTAATGTTAAGTGGGAGATTTTGTGATTAATGTTGTGTTATGCTAATTTAGAAGAATTTGTGTTAATGTTGGTTTTAGGATAGTTACATCATGGTGACGAGTGTGCATGATCCTGATCTGAGAGCAAATAATATCTTTATATTGTTGCACTCATACAGCAAGTGCTTCTGTATAACATGCTAATGCAAATATGTTAGCAAATTAGCTTGTTAAAGCTTTATACTAATAAAAGTGTTCACATTGAGATCACGTGACAGTTTTAAGTTAACTGTATGAATTAGTGTACTCAAACATTTTACTTGAAATGTTTAAGTACAAAATAAAAATCTGCTAGTTCTGCTGACTTAAACTTTGACTTAAAACTTAAAAAAATTGAGGTAATTGATTGCTTTAAATGTTTTGAGTTCTGCCAAATTATTGGGGTTTACAGTGGAAATGCGAGAGTGACGTCCCAGTAAACTCAATCACATCCTCACATTTCCCATAGAGATCTCGATCTGTTAGTATCATGATGTAGATCGGTGGTTCTCGACTGGTTTCGCCTCAGGACACAGATTTATTCTGTTGGATATCAAGTAGCGACAACAACAAACCCGTATAGGTGATCTTATTTCACATATACGTCATATTTTCCTTTATTTTCCATGTATCTGCTGGTTTTAGTCATGAGGGCTGTCTGTGTAGTGTGTACATGGACATCTATTTAATTTAACTTCCAATTTAAACACAGTCTTTGACGTCAACAACCAAGAAGGACATTGGAAGGATTTCTACTTTGAAAAGCTGATTATTTTAATATTATCTGATTTTTAATTGTGTTTTTAGCATCATTCCTCTCATATTTATTCCTGAATATATATTGTATTATTCAGAGATATGAAGCTTATCATCACCTTGATCAGGAGCGGCGTCAGGAAGGTCATCTGCCGGAGACTCTGAATGTGAGATAGATAAATTAGCAATCCATATTTATCATCTTTATTGTGTGCCAGGTGATAATATTGAACCACGTCAAAGGGTTTCACTCGAGTAAACACACCGCTCTTGATATGAGGTACTGTACAATAAACCTGACGCTAGCGCTGTAAAGTCTTGCTGTTCTCTTTTAATTGCTTTGGCACATGGGAAGTTTTCTGGAGAAGGGTGTGTTCACTAAACAACAACTGGCAGTTATGATTATGATCGAAACTTACCGGCATTCTCAGCATCTTCTGAAACACAGACAAAAAAAAAGCGTTATATAACATCCGATTGAAACTAGCATTCACAACCATCTAATAAATCCAGAAATATCTGGTTAATTTACATGACCGGTCATACATTTGGTCACACTGAGTTAATTTTTCATTTTTCATAATATTAGACTTTACACTTTACAATACAATCCCATTAGTTAATTCACAATATGAATATTATCAATAACTAACAATGATCAATACATTACAGTATCCATTAATCTTGGTTAGCATTAGTTAATAAAAGTGCAACTATACTTCATGTTACCTTTAGTTCAGGGTCCAATTCTCACTATTAACTAGTTGCTTATTATAATAATTCATAATAATTCATAATTCTAGGATATTGGGTGTTTATTAGTACTTATAAAGCCTTATAACCATATTCTACATCCCTTAATCCACTTAATACCTAAACTACATTACTAACTATTAATAAACAGTAATTAGGAGTTTATTGAGTCAAAAGTCGTAGTTAATTTTGAGAATTGGAGCCGAATCTAAAGTGTGGCTATTAACAAATACTACAAATAATAGTGCTAGTAATATATATTAACATCTTTATCAATCTAAATCTGTTATTCGCACTGTACATTTTAATGTTATGATGCACAAACTCACTTGTCGCATTTAAAACAACTGATTTTAGTAGTTATTGCTTTATTTTTCATTTATGTTACAGTTTAAAAAGGTTATCAGTCATAATAACATGATCAGAATTTTGATATCAGAATATCATTCTAAAATGAAATAAGGAATTATCAAAGTCTTGACTGAAGAGATCTGGTTATAATGATGTTTGATTGAACCAGACGCTTCAGGTTTAATGCAAATGTGGATTGTGTGTCTGTCAGTGGCTGTGTTTTATTGGAACAGATCGAGTTCGTCACGTTTCTCCGTCTCTCGATTCAAGTGAAATCCTGCTTGTATTTGCACAATTGCTAATGACTTCAACACACTTAAGTGATTTACTTCCTCAAGCTTTTAATTTCCCCCGCCGCTCTTTGAGGTTGTTGGCACAGTTTGTCAGATTAAGAGACACAAAAGAAGTTTACTCTGTGAGTATGAGGAGGATGGAGACACACCTGTCCACACACACACACACACACACACACACACACACACACACACACACACACACACACACAGGAGCCTGTGAACAAAGACAGTCCCTCACAAAATAAAAACTCCAAGGCTGTAGGAATGAAGGCATTAGACATTGCTGTGTGTGTCGGGGAGAGAGAGAGGCACGCAAACTCCCTCGGGTGAATCAAAAGCATCCCTTTCGTGAAGCGATGCGTTTTCCGTGTAGGGTGTGTCTACATCTGGGACTAGATTGAATTTCTGGGACTACACCTCAGTCTTTCTCAATTTACAGCATTGAACATGTCTACATCTGGATGAAATTTCACATACGTGCAACAAACCCCTCATAAATCGGCATAGACGTTAAGAAGGAACATGTTTCCCCAATATTCAGATTTTAATGGCCTTTTTTTTTTTTTTTGATCCTAAACATTTGGTTCCATCCTGTGAATATTATTGAACACGGATGAAGTCACTGAGAGACCGAGCAGCAAAAGCTGTTAGTCAAGAACACAATGTACAAAGGGACTTTACAGCTTCAGCGTGTCTAACAACTCAATCTCACGGGGTCTTATTTAAGTGATCAATAACACATAACTCATAATGCTTGAATTTACACTCATAAATATGTATATTAATAGTCATTTTGTGCCAAACACGTGATCTTGGAGCTGATCTAGACTCACTCTACTAAACAAAGACATGCATGCTTCCCATTTCATCTAGCACTCTCTCTTTGTCATATATATGTAGCCTATTATAAATACAATATTAATACATGTATAGTTCATTAATACACACTAAACAAGCATGGAGGCAGAAAACAAAGAAACATTGGGTTACACTTTACTTGAAGGTGTCTTTGTTACACTGTAATTATACATTATACTGAGTAATATTTTAGCCTACTACATGGTTAGAATTAGGGTTTGGTTTATTAATGCATAATTTAATATAGTAACTACATGTAACAATGACACTGTACAATAAAGTGTTGCATTGTTAGGCTACCTTTAAACGTGAAAGAAAGTTTTTTTTTTTCTGGCAAAACTTTTCCTTACCTTGCATCTTTACTCCAGTCACGATTAAACTCGCGAGCACGAAAATCCACACGTATGACATCATTGTGGCTTGAATTAAACTGAGTTGGATGAGTTATTAAACGAATCGTAATACACTTTAAACGCGTGTAGATGTTCGCTGTACACTTCGACCGTGTTCGCACGCGTGTGGTTGATGGTGTGCAACTTTCCGACAACCTTTTGTTGTACAAACTTTCCTGGGTGTGCGGCTCTGAATCTAACGCCCACCCACATGTGGGATTGACTTGTGTAGGATCCAATTGCAGGTTTGACTGTGTTTCTCAGTAAGTCTCATATACACGGAGGATGCACGAGGAACCCCTCCTCCCCCTCCTGTATCTGTATCTGTATGATATCATGACATTAGCTTCAACAAAAGCATGCATATGTAGACATATAGCGCAGTTGATAGCGAGAGAGGTTTTTGATCCATCCCTTAGAAACCTCATTTAAATTCATAGCGGGGTTTCTTGACATGCATAACCAATTCTAATGTGTCACATGCGCAGAAAGCCTCAGCCGTGCAACACACACCCAAACCCGCGACACGACACAAACTGCGCGTTTCCTAAACGTTGCGAGGGAACTTCCCCAGAACAACGAGACGCATGAATGGAGCTGTTTTAAAACCCAGCGAGCTGCCTACCTAGGCATCGGGTTTGATTTGCTGCTTGTTGGAAACCCACCCGTGCCTCTAGGTTTTAAGACACAGCTCCATTCATTCGCTTCGTTGCTCTGGGGAAGTTCCTTCGCCACGATTAGGAAACCTCATTACTATTGAACTTGAGCCACCCAGCGGGCGAGCAGTGTGGCAAGCCGGATTAGTTTAAAGGGGGAGTTGATCATGATTTGACTTTTCTAACTGTAGTTAGTGTGTAATGTTGCTGTTTGATCATAAACAACATCTGCAAAGTTATGACGCTCAAAGTTCAAAGCAAAGGGAGATAGTTTATTTTACAGAAATCTCTGTTTAAGGACTAGCCTACAACAAACATCACTAACTCTAAATATAGCTACATAACCCCCGCTAAATACATAATATTTAGATATTTTTTTATATATATTTACATAACACATAACCCCCGCCCCCGGGAACGCGATTTATCATTAAAGAATGTGCTAATCAATGACTATGACAAAAAAAAGAAATTAATTTAAAAGAAATCGCTTTTTAAGAACTACAACAAATTGCTGGTAGAAACTACACAACATTCCTCCCGGGTTAGTGACATCACCAACTCTAAAATTTGCATAAACCCCGCCCCCGGAACACGATTTATAGATTATCAAGACGGATATGCTAATCAGTGACTAGAAGATAACTACACATCAGCTTCATAAATTCATCAACTAACCATTCAGAAATGTCCTGTTCTTCTACATGTTGTCACTTCTTCTTGAGTTTCTCCATCTTTGTCTGACTCCGGTTTGAACATAAACATTTAAATGTTCAGTGTGTGTGTGTGTGTGTGTGTGTGTGTTGA
>JARPMJ010006252.1:0-54472 GCA_033366665.1 Phoxinus dragarum
ACGCAACCTTCTGATCTGGAGTCAGACGCGCTACAGTTGCACCACGAGGCCCAGCGGATCAGAGAGTTTGCTTATCTAGTTATAGGGTTTAGCAGTAAGGATTCCTAAATTTTATAAAGTCTTGCGTTCAAAGAAGAGAATCCTTGACCCCGACGTGATTTGAACACGCAACCTTCTGATCTGGAGTCAGACGTGCTACCGTTGCGCCACGAGGTCCTGCACTTGTGTGAATTTTGCCCTGAAATTCTGTGAATTTGTTTATCTAATTATAGAATTTAGCAATAAGGATTTCTTTAAATTAATAAAAGACTTGAGCTCAAAGAAGAGACAGTTTGACCCCAACCTTCTGATCTGGAGTCAGATGCGCTAACGTTGCGCCAAGAGTTTCTGCACTTATGTGAATTTGCCCTGCAATTCTGTGAATTTCCTTATCTAGTTATAGAATTTAGCAATAAGGATTTCTTGAAATTAATAAAAGACTTGAGCTCAAAGAAGAGACAGTTTGACCCCAACCTTCTGATCTGGAGTCAGACGAGCAAGCATCACGACAAGAGTTCCTGCACTTATGTGAATTTGCCCTGCAATTCCGTGAATTTCTTTATCTAGTTATAGGGTCTAGAAGTAAGGATTCCTGAACTTTATAAAACACTTGCGCTCACAGAAGAGATTGTTTGACCCCGACGTGATTTGAACACGCAACCTTCTGATCTGGAGTCAGACGCACTACCGTTGCGCCACGAGGTCCTGCACTTGTGTGAAATTTGCCCTGAAATTCTGTGAATTTGTTTATTTAATTTCAGAATTTAGCAATAAGGATTCCTGAAATTAATAAAAGACTTGAGCTCAAAGAAGAGACAGTTTGACCCCAACCATCTGATCTGGAGTCAGACGCGCAAGAATTACGACAAGAGTTCCTGCACTTATGTGAATTTGCCCTGCAATTCTGTGAATTTCCTTATCTAGTTACAGGGTCTAGAAGTAAGGATTCCTGAACTTTATAAAATTTTTGCGCTCACAGAAGAGATAGTTTGACCCTGACGTGATTTGAACACGCAAACTTCTGATCTGGAGTCAGACGGGTTACCGTTGCACCACGAGGCCCAGCGGAGCAGACAATTTGCTTATCTAGTTATAGGGTTTAGCAGTAAGGATTCCTAATCTTTATAAAACTTTTGCGCTCACAGAAGAGATTGTTTGACCCCGACGTGATTTGAACATGCAACCTTCTGATCTGGAGTCAGACGCGCTACCGTTGCGCCACGAGGCCCAGCGGATCAGAGAATATGCTTATCTAGTTATAGGGTTTAGCAGTAAGGATTCCTGAATTTTATAAAGTCTTGCGCTCAAAGAAGAGAATCTTTGACCCAGATGTGATTTGAACACGCAACCTTCTGATCTGGAGGCAGACACGCTACCGTTGCGCCACGAAGTCCTGCACTTGTGTGAAATTTGCACTGAAATTCTGTGAATTTGTTTATCTAATTATAGAATTTAGCAATAAGGATTCCTGAAATTAATAAAAGACTTGAGCTCAAAGAAGAGACAGTTTGACCCCAACCTTCTGATCTGAAGTCAGATGCGCAAGCATTACGACAAGAGTTCCTGCACTTTTGTGAATTTGCCCTGCAATTCCATGAATTTACTTATCTAGTTATAGATTTGAACACGCAACCTTCTGATCTGGAGTCAGACGCGCTAACGTTGCGCCACGAGGCCCCAGCTAATCAGAGAATTTGCTTATCTAGTTATAGGGTTTAGCAGTAAGGATTCCTGAATTTGATTAAGTCTTGCACTCAAAGAAAAGAGTCTTTGACCCATACGTGATTTGAACACGCAACCTTCTGATCTGGAGTCAGACGCGCTACCGTTGCGCCACGAGGCCCAGCGGATCAGAGAATTTGCTTATCTAGTTATAGGGTTTTAGCAGTAAGGATTCCTGAATTTTATAAAGTCTTGCGCTCAAAGAAGAGAATCTTTGACCCAGACGTGATTTGAACACGCAACCTTCTGATCCGGAGGCAGACACGCTACCGTTGCGCCACAAAGTCCTGCACTTGTGTGAAATTTGCCCTGAAATTCTGTGAATTTCCTTATCTAGTTATAGGGTCTAGAAGTAAGGATTCCTGAACTTTATCAAACTTTTGCGCTCACAGAAGTGATTGTTTGACACCGGCGTGATTTGAACACACAACCTTCTGATCTGGAGTCAGACGCGCTACCGTTGCACTACGAGGCCCAGCGGATTGGAGAATTTGCTTATCTAGTTATAGGGTTTAGCAGTAAGGATTCCTAAATTTTATAAAGTCTTGCGTTCAAAGAAGAGAATCTTTGACCCCGACGTGATTTGAACACGCAACCTTCTGATCTGGAGTCAGACGCGCTACCGTTGCGCCACGAGGTCCCTGCACTTGTGTGAATTTTGCCCTGAAATTCTATGAATTTGTTTATCTAATTATAGAATTTAGCAATAAGGATTCCTGAAATTAATAAAAGACTTGAGCTCAAAGAAGAGACAGTTTGACCCCAACCTTCTGATCTGGAGTCAGACGCACTAACGTTGCGCCACGAGGTCCTGCACTTGTGTGAAATTAGCCCTGAAATTCTATGAATTTGTTAATCTAATTATAGAATTTAGCAATAAGGATTCCTGAAATCAATAAAAGACTTGAGCTCAAAGAAGAGACAGTTTGACCCCAACCTTCTGATCGGGAGTCAGATGCGCAAGCATTACGACAAGAGTTCCTGCACTTTTGTGAACTCGCCCTGCAATTCCGTGAATTTACTTATCTAGTTATAGATTTGAACACGCAACCTTCTGATCTGGAGTCAGATGCGCTACCGTTGCGCCACGAGGCCCAGCGGATCAGAGAGTTTGCTTATCTAGTTATAGGGTTTAGCAGTAAGGATTCCTGAATTTTATAAAGTCTTGCGCTCAAAGAAGAGAATCTTTGACCCAGACGTGATTTGAACACGCAATCTTCTGATCTGGAGTCAGACGCGCTACCGTTGCGCCACGAGGTCCTGCACTTGTGTGAAATTTGCCCTGAAATTCTATGAATTTGTTTATCTAATTATAGAATTTAGCAATGAGGATTCCTGAAATTAATAAAAGACTTGAGCTCAAAGAAGAGACAGTTTGACCCCAACCTTCTGATCTGGAGTCAGACGCGCAAGCATTACGACAAGAGTTCCTGCACTTATGTGATTTTGCCCTGAAATTCTGTGAATTTCCTTATCTAGTAATAGGTTCTAGAAGTAAGGATTCCTGAATTTTATATAATACTTGCGCTCAGTGAAGAGATTCTTTGACCCCGACGGGATTTGAACACGCAACCTTCTGATCTGGAGTCAGATGCGCAAGCATTACGACAAGAGTTCCTGCACTTTTGTGAATTCGCCCTGCAATTCTGTGAATTTGTTTATCTAATTATAGAATTTAGCAATAAGGATTTCTGAAATTAATAAAAGACTTAAGGCAATAAAGCCAACACCTGATCACCAGGACTAAACACCCTTTTCTCAGCTCGACGGTCACCCCTTTTCTCAGCTCGACGGTTTCTCTTCCCTCCCTCCAGGACATTTTCGGAACCCGTCTCACCCGCAAATCTCTCTGCATTGCAGGTGACCCCACTCACCCGTCACATAGCTTCTTCAGTCTGCTGCCATCAGGGAGGAGATTGCGGAGTCTCCGGGCCAGGACCAGCAGGCTGAAGGACAGCTTCATACATCAGGCTGTCAGGAAGCTGAACTCGCTCCCGAACTTACCTCCCTTCACTTTTCCGCCCAGGCTCCACATCCACAGGAGCCCACCCACCCCCCCCCCACCCCCTGCCACTAACGTACGATGATGATGACATGCACCAGTCACTCGTGCAGCATGGGTCTGCTCACTACCTCATTCAGCATAGAACTGACGTCATCCTACTACCTTATCAGTCGGTTGAAAATAACTGCTCTTTGAGCCCCTTTGGCACTTTAAATCATACAGAATAAGCTGTCTTTGCACTTAATCTTTTTATCTATACTGTATGGTTGTTATTTTTTATTTTGTACTTCAATGCATGGTTTGCACTCTACCTGCCATGTGCCTTGCGCTGCTTCTTTTATTACTTATTGCATAGTTGTATTTTATATTTTTATATTGTTCTAGATTTTAGGCGTTATTGTGTTATCTGTATGCACCATGGGACCGAGAGTAAAGCAATTTCAATTCTCTGTATGTATGAACTGTACATGTGGAAGAACTGACAATAAAGCATACTTGACTTGACTTGACTTGATACCAACTCTTCATTTTCTGTTGGGCTTTAGTCAGGTAGTCAGTCGCCATCTCACAGGCTAAAAACAGCCTACGACGAAAACCATTAACATAGTCCAACAAGTTAACAGAAGACTCAGGACACTTCAGCTCCGCCTGCAAAACGGCTAGAGGCCCACGAACTCTATGGCCAAAGACCAAATCATTAGGTGAGAACCCCGTGCTCTCCTGGGTTACCTCTCGTGCCGTCATTTCTATTAATTTCATTTCACTTTTTGTTGCTCAAACGTAAGTGACATTTTAGAAAACTCCGTCGAAAGAGGTGTCGACGTTGCTTCTCCCAATTCTAACTCCACCATAATTAGAGATGCAGGTGATGACAGAATATTCCTAACCACCAATTCCGCCTGTACTGACACTTTAATCTGGGCTAATTTCGCTGTTCTGGGTAAACCCAAGTCAAAGTTATAGGGCCCTATTTTAACGATCTGAAACGCAAGTGTCAAAGCGCAAAGCGCAAGTAACTTTGTGGGCGGATCCCGGCGCTGTTGCTATTTTCCCGGCGGGATAAATGCCTCTTGCGCCTGGCGCAAATCTAAAAGGGGTTGGTCTGAAGTAGCTTCATTATTCATAGGTGTGGTTTGGGCGTAACGTGAAATAAACCAATCAGAGCGTCCTCTCACATTCCCTTTAAGAGCAGGCGCACTTGTTCCATGGCGGATCGCTATTATAACGGCGGATTTGCCAGCGCACGCCAGGAAAAGTTCACAGCCGAGGAGACCGACGTTCTCGTCAGGGCCGTAAAACACAGAGAAGTGACATTGGGGATGATGGGAGAAACCCACCCAAATTAGCTTCGGTTAAACAGGCGTATAATTTGGGTAAATGTGTAGCCTAATTTTTTTTTTTTAAATCTAGATAGATCTTTTTCTCATCTTCACGGACAAAACAATGATTTCCCTCGTGTGTTAATATTTTTCCTTGTAATAATGTATGATTTGCAAAAATGAAAACTGCTGCGTCTTTTTATAATTATTAGAGAATCAAAGTGGATGCGCGTTAACACGCTACATTATGGCCAAGCACGCGCCCTTAAAATACCATATCACTAACGCGAAACGCGCCACTGTCTTTAGACTGTTTTATTCCTGGTCAGTGGTGCAATTGCTTTCTAAAACTGGAAAATAGCACCAGGGAAGTTTTGCGCCTGAACACTCCTCCTCTTTGCGCTGAACCGCCCCCGCGAGCGCAAGTTCATTTCCTAATTTACCGACGTGCGTCTGTGGAGGGAAAAGTCCGCTGTGCGCGGGTGCAAAATAGGAATGATACATGCGTCGGTGTTCAAAGTCAATTGCGCTGGGTGCAGGATAGGGCCCATAATGTTCACAAACAACGCAACTGATCCTTTGTCAAACTATTCAAAACCTCCACAGATAAAGCTATGAAAAAATCCCCGAAACTAGCCATACCAATGGAACAAATTCTACAGCATACAATTTTTTTCTTTCACAGATAATAAAGAAAAATGAAAGTGTGGCCACAACCGTGTGCATCAGATGAAAAAAAACGGAGCTGCCCTTTAAAACTAGAAAAACAGCAATCCTCTTCATGCATATCCCAAGGACAAAGATTTTTATTACACGATATCAGCGGAGCCTTACTCCCCCGACAAAAATATTGCCGTTAAAGCAGGCTTCCACAACTGTGCCCTCTGCCCAGGATAGCACAAAAATAACAAACTAAAATAACAAAACAAAATAACAAACATTAATACTTTAGGGGCACTCATAAAGCTCCGATAATTATTTTATCGAGTACTTTATCAACAAACTCAATCTTAAATGCGCAGTGCTGACCCACACCTAAACAATAGCTCACCCCCGATTCTTCAACCTGGCTCAATTCAACACCCCAGGCACAAGTTAACAAAATGTTCTCCTCTTCTCACGCACCAACAACGAGAGAAAAAATAATAATTAACTGATTTCAAACACAATTTATCTACAAACTAATCCACATGCATCTTCCCAATGATTCAAAACTACAACCGTTCAACTCAATGAACTATCTGTCACAGTGTCTGGTGGTTCCCTGGGGTTAACACTAGAGGTCTCAGTTTTCACGGTGTCTAGACATTTTCACTACATTTCCCATAATCCTGTCTGTCACTGATTGTTCATTTCCTTCAGCTGTTTCTCGTCACCTTGTTTGCACTTGTGTATATATACCCTGTCTGTTTTAGTGTTTGTCATGGAGTCCTTGTATATTGTCCCCACACTTCCATTCCTTATTGTTCGTGTTCATCTTGTGTTATTTGGATTGCCTTTTGTTTTCGACCCCTTGCCTGGACTGTTGTGAGTACGGATTACCCTATTAAAGAATACTGCATTTGGATCTTCGTGTCTTGTGTGTGTCGTGACAGAAGGACTCCGTCATGAATAGATCCAGCGGTAAGGGTTTTCGTGGCTCTTCCCCAGCCATCAAGAGGGGAGGTTCGAAGGAGGTAACACCGCGGATGAACATTTTTCAATGTTTTGCGCTATGGGCCCATCAAACGGAGGAGATCATGGTGACCAAATCCCCTGAGCCTCCTTCAGTCAGGCAGGAATCTTTTGAGGGAACCCGCCTGGCCATGTTTTCTGGGACCCGTGGAGGGCCGCAGGGTAGGAGGTACTAGAGGTGACTTCCAGCACCACTCTTCGCCTCAGTCTCTCTTCCACCCTGGGCCGGTGATGCTCGACCCAGAGCTCCCTTCACCGTTGTTCCTGTCCCGCCCGGGGGCCTACTCCTCGCCATCGAACACGGAGGAGGAGGAGGTCGTCCCGGAGGCCGTCCCCTCCGAGCAGCCCGCTGTCGTCCCACAGTCCGTCCCCTCCGAGCAGCCCGCTGTCGTCCCGCAGTCCGTCCCCTCCGAGCAGCCCGCTGTCGTCCCGCAGTCCGTCCCCTCCGAGCAGCCGCTGTCATCCCTGAGATTGTCTCGGAGCCGCCCCACCATCAGTCCTGCCACGGCCAAGAGAGCGGTCTTCCTCTTTTATGCGGTGGCGGTACTGCATGCGTGGAGGAGGCACAGGATGTCTGCCGTTCCAGAGACTGTCCACGTCACGTCTGCTGTTCCAGAGCCGGAGCCCGTGTCTGTTGTTCCAGAGCCGGAGCCCGTGTCTGTTGTTCCAGAGCCGGAGCCAGTGTCTGTTGTTCCAGAGCCGGAGCCAGTGTCTGTTGTTCCGGAGCCAGTGTCTGTTGTTCCAGAGCCGGAGCCAGTGTCTGTTGTTCCAGAGCCGGAGCCAGTGTCTGTTGTTCCAGAGCCGGAGCCAGTGTCTGTTGTTCCAGAGCCGGAGCCAGTGTCTGTTGTTCCAGAGCCGGAGCCAGTGTCTGTTGTTCCAGAGCCGGAGCCAGTGTCTGTTGTTCCAGAGCCGGAGCCAGTGTCTGTTGTTCCAGAGCCGGAGCCAGTGTCTGTTGTTCCAGAGCCGGAGCCAGTGTCTGTTGTTCCAGAGCCGGTGCCCGTGTCTGTTGCTGTTCCAGAGCCGGTGCCCGTGTCTTTTGCAGTTCCTGAGCCGGTGCCCGTGTCTGTTGCAGTTCCTGAGCCGGTGGTGTCTGTTGCTGTTGCAGTTCCTGAGCCGGTGGTGTCTGTTGCTGTTGCAGTTCCTGAGCCGGTGGTGTCTGTTCCTGTTGCAGTTCCTGAGCCGGTGGTGTCTGTTGCAGTTCCTGAGCCGGTGGTGTCTGTTGCAGTTCCTGAGCCGGTGGTGTCTGTTGCAGTTCCTGAGCCGGTGGTGTCTGTTGCAGTTCCTGAGCCGGTGGTGTCTGTTGCAGTTCCTGAGCCGGGTGGTGTCTGTTGCAGTTCCTGAGCCGGTGGTGTCTGTTGCAGTTCCTGAGCCGGTGGTGTCTGTTGCAGTTCCTGAGCCGGTGGTGTGTGTTGCAGTTCCTGAGCCGGTGGTGTCTGTTCCAGTTCCTGAGCCGGTGGTGTCTGTGACTGTTCCTGAGCCAGGGTCTGTCTCTGTTCCGCCTTGGTCTTCACCGCCATGGCCGCCCGAGTGGTCGGCTTCACCCTGGTCGTCTCCGCCGTGGCCGCCCGAGGTGGTCGTCTTCATCCTGGTCGTCTCCGCCGTGGCCGCCCGAGGGGTCTTCACCGCCGTGGCCGCCCGAGGGGTCTTCACCGCCGTGGCCGCCCGAGGGGTCTTCACCGCCGTGGCCGCCCGAGGGGTCTTCACCGCCGTGGCCGCCCGAGGGGTCTTCACCGCCCTGGCCACCCGATGGACTGTCTGCTTCGCCCTGGCCGCCCGATGGATTGTCTGTTTCGCCCTGGCTGTCGCTTAAGCCGTTCCCCCTTGTTCCTGTTCCCCTCCATGGACCTGGCCCCCCATCCCACCCCCCTGATCCTCCACCTTTCCTCCTCCCGCCTGGACTCTTGTTTTGTTTGTTTCTTGTGGTCTTGGAGCGTCTGGTAGCCGCTCCGTAGAGGGGAGGTTATGTCACAGTGTCTGGTGGTTCCCTGGGGTTAACACTAGAGGTCTCAGTTTTCACGGTGTCTAGGCATTTTCACTACATTTCCCATAATCCTGTCTGTCACTGATTGTTCATTTCCTTCAGCTGTTTCTCGTCACCTTGTTTGCACTTGTGTATATATACCCTGTCTGTTTTAGTGTTTGTCACGGAGTCCTTGTATATTGTCCCCACACTTCCATTCCTATTGTTCGTGTTCATCTTGTGTTATTTGGATTGCCTTTTGTTTTCGACCCTTGCCTGGGACTGTTGTGAGTACGGATTACCCTATTAAAGAATACTGCATTTGGATCTTCGTGTCTTGTGTGTGTGTCGTGACACTATCAAAGCACTTTCCAAATCAAACGCACTTAAACGAAACGGTCCTAATACTTACAGCTTCTAATGCCTAGGCTTTTTTTTGTTTTTTGAAACCTAGTTATAAGCATAAAAAAATATATATTTACAGGTGTCGTTTCGGATCCCGATCGTTCAAATCCCTTGACGAGCCACCAATCTGTTACACCTAGCCTGTGCTATGCAACAGAGAGGAAAGACCACGCGGATTATTTGATTTAAAGAAAATATATTTATTAAAGATAAAGAATGAGCAACGTAAAGAAAATAAAGTCAGTATATGTCTTAGTTTGGAGAAATAAAAAACGTATGCAATCAGGGTATGTGAAGAGTAATGCAAAAAAGGAAACAAAATCAGCAAAACGGTGCGGGAGAGAAGGAGAAAGCAGCGACCCCTTCAACCCGGACTGGAGAGCTTTTTAAAGCCCAAGATGCTGTAAGCAAATCACACGCAACACGCCACACCTGTGCTCCACTCACCTGTAGGGGAGACACAATGAACAGAGGAGGAGCCGGCAGATCCGTAACAATATGAACACGCAACCTTCTGATCTGGAGTCAGACGCGCTACCGTTGTGCCACGAGGTTCTGCACTTGTGTGAATTTTGCCCTGAAATTCTGTGAATTTGTTTATCTAATTATAAGATTTAGCAATAAGGATTCCTGAAATTAATAAAATACTTGAGCTCAAAGAAGAGACAGTTTGACCCCAATGTGATTTGAACACGCAACCTTCTGATCTGGAGTCAGACGCGCTAACATTACGACAAGAGTTCCTGCACTTATGTGATTTTTCCCTGCAATTCTGTGAATTTCCTTATCTAGTTATAGGGTCTAGAAGTAAGGATTCCCGAACTTTATAAAATACTTGCGCTCAAAGAAGAGATTAGATAGAAGCACAAGTTTTAGCCCGTAGATTGGAATCTATTCTTCCCAAGGTGATCAATTCTGATCAAGCAGGATTTGTGAAATCCAGACATGGTTCAGATAATGTATGCCGTGCTCTTAATGCTATACGTTATTTTCGTACTCAAAAAAAGACATCAATGATATTATCTTTGTATGCCGAAAAGGCTTTTGACCGCGTGGAATGGCTCTTCTTGTTTTTGGTTTTGGAAAAATTTGGACTAAGCTCTAATTTTACTAATGTTTTTAAGCTTCTTTATTCAGACTCTATTGCCTCTGTCAACACAAAAACGGTTTGATGTCCGAAGTTTTTCCAGTACGAAGAGGTTGCAGACAGGGATGCCCTCTATCACCCTTATTGTTTACATTATTCATGGAACCCTTGGCAGAATCTATCAGGATCAATCCTGATATATCCGGAATTATAATTAAAGGGAAAAAATACGTCATCTCTCTGTATGCAGAGAACGTCCTTTTATATTGAGAGAATTTGCAGACTTCTACTTCTGCAGCAGTTTTGAATTCCTTAGCTTCGTTCAGTACTGTGTCAGGCTATAAAGTCAATATCAAAAAGTCTGTTTCTATGTCTTTTAATTACTCCCATAAATCCCCAATACAATTTCCTTTTGAGGTTTCTAAAAAAGGCTTTAAATATTTGGGCATTTTCCTCACTCCTGACTTGAATAATTTGTTTGAAAAAAATGATTCTCCTTTAATTCAAAAAGTTAAAAAAGATTTAGAAAAGTGGACACCTTTACCAATTTCCCTTCTTGGCAGAGTTAATGTCATTAAGATGAACATACTTCCTCGATTAAATGATGTTTTTCACAATCTCCCATGCTACTTAGCTACATCGTTCTTTCAATCTTTGAAATCTTACATATCTTGTTATATCTGGAACAATAAGCAACAGAGAGTTGGTTTTTCTAAACTTTGTAAACCAAGGGACTTTGGGGGTCTCTCCTTACCCAATTTCTAGCTTTATTACTGGGCTGCCTCTACTGGCTTTATGAAAAGCCTTTTTTACACCGGGCAGCTGAAATAGGACACCAGCATCATTCTCAGAGAGAAGAGAGAAGATGACAAATTGTACATTTGTTTTGTTCATTTTTTTTTAAAATAAAATGATGTAGTCCTGCTTGTAGGGGTCCTTTGTCAGCAGCATTTCCCATTAGCCAGTGTTTGTCCCTGAAGTTCTGACTTAGTGGGATTTTGAGCCCTTGATCCTGAATTGTAGTTATATTGACCCCTGTTTAAGGAGTAGTTATATTGACCCCTGTTTAAGGAGTTTTTATTCCATTCATATATGTATGACAATACATCCTGTAGTATGACTATAATCTGGAAGTACTACATTCGTCATGCCGTCATTATCATGTGATCCACCAGCATCAGTTGTGTAAGATCCTCAGGTCTTCTACTCAAGCTGAGAATTTCATCCACATGGTTCATGACTCCCAGACATTGCCACCATCTTCTCATTGCATATGCTTGTGATGTGTTTGTGAGAACTGAGAAATATTAGTTATATTGCCTACAAATTCCTAAACATCCAATATATATATATCTGCAATAATTCTGAAAAACTATTTCCAGCACAGTGGACTCAGGACTCAGACTCAGGGTTAAGCCTTTTGAAATTTGCAGCAATGTGCCCTTTTTGCTTTACATAAGAGAAAAAGAGGAAGGAAAAAGTATTTTTTTCTCTCTCTTCAACCCATCTCTGTTTTTGTGTGGTTTTCTGGGCACATGTTGTTTGGGTGATTTCATCATTTCTTGCTCAACCTCAAGCCAAGAACTTTCAAGTGAAAATTCAGCTCTTTCTTCTCACGCAGGAGATGGAGATCAAAACTTTTATCAAACTGTTGTATAGTGGAGCTTGTCAGAGTCAAAGCATCACTATTGTTGTCACGGATAGTGATGAAGCAGACAGGTGAGTAAAATAATACTGAAGTTTATTTTGAACAGAAGCACGGAAACCATCAGATGTAAATGGTGAGTTGAACAAAATGAAGATAGATGAATGGAACTTAGCTGATGAATAACAGTATTGTCCTTTACAGATGGAGGTTGGAACAAGGCTGATGGTAAACACAGATGAGAGTCACCGAAGATGGCAGAAGGTTCTTGGAACGGGATTGGATGACGAAGATGGCAGATAAGGATCAAGGTAGAGTCTGTGTGTCCATGGAGAGACAAGATCAGACAATGAAGAGCGGTCCAAGTGAATGTATATAGTGAACAGGTGACGAGGGTACAGGTGTGGTGATTAGTAATCAGGGGAGAGTGAACGAGTGTAATCCGCTGTACTTATTATTATTATTAGTGGTGCTTGCTATTTAATGAGGCTTCAGCAACTAGTGATGGGCAGATCGAGGCTTCGTGAAGCAATGAAACAGTTGAACCAAATGTGTCATATTGTTTCGAGGCTTCGAATCAATCCGACACCCGTCTCAATGGCGACACCTAGTGGTCACTTGCAGGTGTTGATCTGAAACAACCTTGACGAGCCATTAAAAAATGTTTGTTTTTTTTTATTATTGTATTTTTCTAATATGTGAAGCTTTATATTGTAAGCTGTTATTCTGGTCCTGCAAAATGAATATTGATTAAAAGAAATCAAGCCACAATGTCTTACTTTTTTAGAGATTTGTATTAAAAAATATTAATTTCTCTGCTGTGGAAGGACTTTTTTTTACAGATAATTTCTCCAGCCTTTGAAAAAATCCTCTCACAAGGGACACTTGTTGCTAACACGCAAAGATATTTTTTAGCTAGGACATACAAATGAGGAAAGATTACTGCTCTCTCTTTCCAGTAAGTTAGTGGATCATGAGTTCTGGGCAAATACGCATCGTTGATGTATTTTTTCACTTCCACTGTGGCATCAGCTGTAGCATTGTGTATCATCTGGGTTTGATGGATACGAGTATCAAAAAGTTCCCATAAACTGTCCTGTGTTACTACTGGTGTTGATGGTGTTGATGGTGATGTTGATGGGTCTGATGTTGACATTTCTGGCTCTGAATAAAAATGAAAACAGCAATTTACAAATCCTAAACTGACGGCATATATGAAGTATATATTACATGATTCAGATTACATAACATAACACAGACTGAAACTGCTATTAATGTGTCACTATATATTCTGTCTGTCTCTAGCCTATCAGTCAATGTGTTGTGTAAATTTAAATGTAAGCCTAAATAGCCTATAACTAATCAAATCGCACTGTCACTATATCACCAAAAATCCGCTATCTCAAAATCAAACTCCTCTCACAAAAACCCACGAGGTCAATATGCGTTGATTTCACTTTTATACAGATGTGCGATTGTGTGGTCTGTTCCCGACCGTGTCAATCAAACGCTGATTCGGCGGATCACACCTGATGAAACACTTGTGAAACACTTCGAGGCTTCGTTTGGCCATAGTCACGTGACATGGGTGTTTTGAATCACGCTTCGGATCAGTGTTTCGAAACATCTGCTCTTCGGGATCTCGCAAAGCTTCGGAACGACTGTTTCGCGTCAGCCATCCCTATCAGCAACGTGAGGATCCATTCGGCATATAAACAACAGAAGAAGAAGAAGTTAGGATCCATTTGCAACTATTGTAATCTTGGTCGTACAATCAGGGTCAATCACCAGGAAACACAACAGTAATGACAACTCGTAGACCTAAAACAAGTGTAAGTAGTGATGGCCAAATTAAGCGTTTCGAAGCATTATTGCTTTCTGATACAATTGTGTCGAAAATGGTTAATTACTCGAAGCTTTATTCAGATAGAAATTGCAAGCACCATCTCCTGGTGAAGTAAATGTAATGCAACAAAGCTGACAACCATAAAATGCAAGTAGGCTTATATGTTAACGCCCCGTTTATTACTTGTTTACCGAGGCGATCAAAGCTGAAACAGTGTTAGTGCTGTGAAACTCATTTATGTAGGTGCATTTTACAGATACTGATGAATTTCATGTGTTCACCTTGATAATAAAACATTAAGCATTATGTGTGTGTGTAATTATTTCTTTAGACAAGGACAGAAGATCAGACCAGCTTAAAAAAAGTTGGAAACCATCACAGAAATTCTAATGGTTTCTATTAAAATACCAATAGGAACCATTGGCTTTTACCATATAAACCACTACAGAATTCGTTCTTGTAGTGTGTTTGGGACATAATCCATTAGGATTTAATGCCCCCACCAATAGAACCCAACACATATCAGTAGAGACCCACAGAGACCACTATACTTCCCATTACAACCAATAAAATTCCCATGAAAACCATTAAATCCAATAGAATTTATGTAATGGTTTCTATAGTTTTTTTTTAGCAGGGCAGTATCATGTGTGAAAGTTTTATCTTGTTTAGCTGTGGGAAGCAGAACTCTATAACTTGTTAACTGGTGGGATATTTTTGTATGTTGAAAAGGATGTGCTTGTGTAACTGGTTGTACTTGTATAATGTAGCAGAGGGTTTTTGAAGTTTCTGTCTTTGATGCATGTTTTTATGTAACAATGTTCATATGTTCTCTAATTAATAATAAAAAATAAAATAAAATAAAAATATGGCAGAGGGTGTGCTTTGGGTACATGCAGAAGGCTCAGACAAAGTGTTCATTAAATGGTATGGTATGCCATGGTTTGGCTTCACTTTTATAAGAAATACAGCCGCCAGATTTCAAACCTGTCAACACTGGATTGGGCTGTCAAAGCAGTCAGGTGGTTCACTACAGGAATGAACCAGTGTGTTTGCTTCAGACGTCATTTTCACGTGACTAGTGACGTAATGATACAAGCTCCGAAGCAGTGGTTCATTGCAAGGACCGTTCGAGTTTGAAGCAAGCTTCAGAGCTTCGGTGTCAGACGTAACATCACTAGGTGTAAGGTCAGGGCAGGCAGCAAACTTACATAAATCAGTCCACAACAGAAAACAGTCCAGGGCAGGCAGCAAAGAATCACAGTCCAAAGAAAATAAACAGTCCAAGAGTAATCCACAGGAAGAAATAGTGATGTGACATTAAAACCGAGGAGTCGGAGCTAGTGTCGAGAAAAAATGGGCGTGCCAGATGAAGCTGCGATTCGAGGCTTGTGTTTTTAACGTGAAAATCACGTGACTCATGACAAACGAGGCCTCGGTTTGTGTGGATACGTCATCGGTTCGGTCTGAGTGTCGCTTCAGGATAAAGGGGGTTCGAAACTCGAAACTTGTCAGGAGTACTAGAAGCAGGTGTAGTAGTGTCAGAGAGTTAGAGAACTCTCATTGTCATCGTTGTTATTGTGTCATATATATGTTAGGGCTGTAAATTATCACATTATATCAGTTTAGAATAGTTATAGTATATTGTTGTCATGATCCTGGTTCTTTTCCCTTTTTCTCTCTCTACCTCCCTCTGCTGGTTTCTTCCTTTCCCTACTTCTCTCACTCTCTTCCACTCATACACACACACCCATTATCACTCACTCATTCCCATCAGCTGTTCCTCGTTCTCTGATCATCCTCACACCTGCTCTCTATCCCCTGTCATTAATCTCTCTATTTCTAGACCTCTCTTTCTACTCTTCTCAGTCAGATTATTGTTGATCATTGTGTTCTATCTACAGAGTGTTTGTCAAACTCAATCCTGTCCTGTCCTGGTAGTTATCAACTGCTGTGTGTTACCTTATTTGTGCTGTGCCCAGTTTACCTGCTGTGGAGAGTTGCTGAAGGTCCAACGCCTCACCAGAGTCCCTGGTCTCGTTTCACATGAGCCTCCCGGACCTGCCGCTTAAGCAGTCTCTATCTGATTATTGTTTTGAGAAGAACCTTTGTGAATCAGCCATACGGACATCATAAGTATGCTCAGGTCACTGGTTCAGAATTAAATATTTTGTCTGCTATTTCTTTGCACAGTAGCTAGGTGTCACTAGTGAGCAATGCTGAATGAAGCTTTGAGTAATGAACCTTTGGGTGAAGCAATGGGCTGCAAGGTCTCAGTGGTTCAGGAAGCCTCATTTTGCCATCACTAGGCAGAAACGCTCAGAGATGTTCACCAGGGCACAACAAAACTTTGCAATGAGGTAGAGTCTGAGGGCAGCTTGAATAGTCCACTGATGAAAGTCAGGTGCAAGGGTAATCGGTGTCAGGTATGTGAGAGGGAAATGTAGTTCAAAGAGGTTTAATATTCAGGAGAGGGATCCCTCTGGTGGTGAGCAGAATGAGTCTCGTTTGTGACAGCTATATGCAAAACATCCCTATTCATGTTTATTTACTATTAACTAGCAATAAGAAATTATCAGTTCACGTGCCGCTTGAACTGAGACGCTACAGTTAAGAGTGTTAAAACAGTATTTATTGTTGTAATAAAATTGACAGAATTTGAAAGCTGACTCTTTGTTTCATATCAAAGAAACCGGCTCTGTCTTGTCTGTCAGTGTCCTCCTTTGCTTTGCTCTTTTTCACTGCGTGAGAATATAGTTGTGTGGCATGAGAATAGGGTCAGTTGCGCAAGTCTCACATTGAATGTGTGAGAGTTGGCAGTCCTACAGACGTTGTTTGTGTAATATCAGCTTGACTTGCTCAACCTCAACCTCAAGCCAAGGCATTTCAAATGAAAGTTACAGCTCTTTCTTCTCACCAAGAGATTAGACAGGAGAAAAACTTTTATCAAACTGCTTCATTAGCGGTGCTTGCCAAAGGCAAAACATCATTATTGTAATCTGCCATACTTATTATTATTATTAAGTTGGCTTGAGAGAGCCAACTTTCTGATATTGTACTTACACTTATTATTATTTTTCTGACAATACAATTTCTGACACTAACTCCCCCTAAAACTTTAACTCTATATACTACAAACTCGGCTCAGACCTTCAGACTGTTCTGACTTAATTTGCTATATCTTTTATAACTTTTCAATCTAGTTATTATTATTATTATGTGTGGTATTTTTCATAGGTAAAACATCCCTATTGTAATCCACCATACTTCTTTCTCTTCTTCTTTTTCTGCCCCAAATTCCCACACCGTTTGTGCTATCGACATGAATGAGGTGTCAAATCGAGCAGCTCCTCGAGAAAAGGTCTTTAAATCAGGCCAACAAGCAGTCGATCAGTAACCCTATAAAAACCTCAAAGTCAAGCCCTAACAACCAGTTAGAGCCACCTAGTAACCATATAGGAAATGTATATGCCATATCTTGCCACCAGAATGGCACATAGAGACATGGAGGTGGGCTTGTTTGACTTGGGCTAAACAAATATTTAAAATATACTGTCTTTGTTGTTTAAAAAAAAAAAAAGGCATCAACCTCTCTATTGCACGGACAAACAATTTATATATATGGAAAAGTATTTTTAACTAGTTCAAACTAAATTTTCTCTGAGTATGTGTGATGAGGTAATTAAAGACATGTGACTACATTACAGAAAACTTAAACTAGTCTAGGTGTTTTTGCAGGTATCTTGAATCATCTTTCTTACCAATCAAATAACCAATTCAGTAACTACTATTTATTTCATGCCTCCTAGAACTACTATATACAGGTTGATAATTAATGTGAATAATGTATAATTAATTCTAAAGTGAAGATAATGGTAGTAAAGTACAAAGACCTCACGCCCATATCCATACATCATTCTGGTGCTGAGATATGACGCCTCATGGCACCTGATGTTGCCCTCGGTACATTAATGACATCTTTTTACTAAGTTTCACTGATACCAGTACTGATACTGATGTCTCTATTACATGGATTTCATTCTCAATTTTAACATTTTCACCAAAAAGAATGACACAGATGTAAGTTGCAACTTGTGTGATTCAGTGCTTAAATATGGAAATACATTACATCTACATTTCAGTGGTAACAGATAAGGTGATGATGATCATCATCTTTCTTTATTATTGTTACCGCACTACCTCAAACTAAAGCGGCGTCTCTTCAGTTCGGAGCTGTCATTTTCTTAAATGAGCCGTGGCAATGTTTCAAATGAGCTTCTAACGCTAGACAAACGCCTTTATTTTCAACGCGATCACCTTGTACCCAAACTATTTCGAAACTAAGGAGCCATTTGTCCTCCGATTACATACAAGCTCCTCGGCGCCACGTTTGCCGGGCTCATGTTTCGCGCTGCAGGGGATTTTTAAAAAGTGACGTGAGTGAAAGGGCGGTGCCGGCGCAGTGTGTGTGTGAGTGTGTGTGTGAGCGGCAGAGAAGATGCGACAGAGTTGCGAAATTGCAGCCCGGCTCGAAATGGCTGTTATTTCAAATAGCGCAGCATATTTTAAACTAATCGGTTAACCGTTTTCAACCGGCTGATGAGGCTCGGTGGTCGGTCAAGAAATTTTTTAGTTTTCGCCATCCCTAGTGGAAATGAACGAACGAACTCACTCATCAAATTTTAATGTCTAATACTTTGTAGAACTCTTTTTAATCCTTAAAAGATCCCACTGCAAAACAACTGAATACATTTTTGAACAACAACATATGTGTCTGTAGCACTTGCCTAAATGTTTTGCGAGAGTTGGCGACTCCTTTCCATCCGAGTGTTTAGCTTCAGTCTGTCTTTCGAAAGATGAATACAGTACCTCCACCAATCCAAAGCTTAAAAATGAACTAGAGAAACTTAAGCACTGAAGAGTTAATCATGGTGAATCAGAATCAGAATCATTTTATTGTCATTGTGAAACATTGTAAAACATTGTCACAACGAAATTTAAAGTGCTACTCCTGGTGCATAAAAAAATACATTCATACACTCACAAGAAGTGTCTTCAGAGACATGGTTGTGGAACGAGAGCATAGAAACTTCCATCTCTAGTGGCTCCAGTCCTGGGAATATGGCACAGAAAGCCATGTCGCGTGTTGAAAAGCTTCCCTACAAGGCCATCACTCTTTACACTATCGGGCGACAAAGAGCACATTAGAACACCAGCACAGACGTGCACAACGTGACATTATTGTAATCTCAATAAAATGTGTCATATCTGAGATGGATTAAATTCTTTTCAGTTTAAGTCTGAAAACATCAACTTTCCATAAAGATTTACTTTTTTTCAAGATGAGTATTATGAATTGCATTTGTATTGGCACTAACCTACACACGTAGTATATGACTCCTGGAAACCTCTTTGATTCGTCATACGAGACCATGTTCCCTTGTTCCCCATCCATCCATTTCCAACCACGTCCTCCACACGGATCAACCAGAACCTGCAGATTATTAAGACAGACATTTCTGAAGAAATAGGAGAGACGTCCTCTCCTTGACTACAGTCTTTTAACTGTCCTGCATGTGTTTGTTATCTGTAGTGTTTTAAATATGAATATAATGTACTGCACTGAGTTACCTCATATCTACTGTCCTGATTACTTTTCCCGTCATATTCAAAGTTGCAGCGATGATCCTGTACATATCCACTGTGCCACCCATCGTCAGGTCCAATCGCTTTGCACACCGCAAGTTGGGTTTTAGAAAGAACAGCATCTGTAAACCACAAGGATTTATGGGTTAATCAAAGTTTTTTGTAGCTTGAAGATATAAGGCTAAGAAGATATACAAATTGTCTTAAGCCCTATTCGGACGGGATTAACTTTACAAGGGTAGATGGAGTTATGTAATTTTACCACAGAACGTCTGTAATATTAATGGCCAATTCGCACGGGATAAGATAGTGTGGATCTACTATAAGATAGATACTAGCAGAAGTGGGAGGAGTTACTCGATGTACATCCGTCACTCCTGTCATCATGTGCGCATTACGTTGGTTACTGATATTACATGCGCAAACACATATAACCTATATATATACATATATATATATATATATATATATATATATATAACAGTTATGTCTGATCGAACGATGTATTAATTAACTTCAGATTGGATTGTGTTGGTAATAGGCACTTACCTAATGCTAAAAGATGCGTTGTGCCTCAACAAGTGCTTTCTATCTTCTTTCTAATCTGAATGGTGTGTGTAAAGCACTTGAGTTTTGCCACAGACTCGTCCCACATTCTAGAACGCAACTGAATGCTTTGTCAAAACACGGAAAAACTACTTTTAAACAGGAAGTAATTACTAAGTAATTACGTACATATTTACTGCGGGTCTATTCGCACGGGATTACTATTACCTGAGGTAATTTTTCCGGACCTTTTTACTGAAGGTAAAAGTCGCCATAATCTTTACTGACATTGTCCATAATGATTACTGAGATGCACATTCGTACGGGACTAAAATCACAGAGAAGCTCTGGTAATTGTTACTTTACCCCACCTATCGGTACGGAATGGAACTATAAGAAGAAGCTCAGCCATAAAAATCTTCAAGTGCTTAAAGATGTAATGAAACGTGATACTGTACATTAATTTAAAAAACATGGACAAAAGCACATTCAAATGAAGAATCAGCCTAATCTAGTGTGAGTGTATGTAGAGTAGAAGAGTTTTCATACTGCTGGGCACTTCTCCGGTCTGAACCCACTGGAGGTCCTGACTCCTGCAGCCGCTGTATGGGTCTCCTTTCCACGGGTTCTCACAGGTGCAGCTCCTGTCGTGATTGGAGGAGGACGAGCATTTGGCGTTCACTCCGCAGGGTTTGTCCTGACATGCGTCACGACATGCTGGACCGCGGAACTTCTTATGACACTCGCAGAACACTTCAGTTGTGTCCTCGATGGGTTTACATTCTCCCTGCTTACAATTCACATCTGAGCCGAAACAGCTGTATTGCAGCAGATAAAGGACAATGAGGAACGTCTTCACAGGAGCCATGGCAGCTCAACCTGTTTAAAAATGAAAGCATTAAAGCATCACTTAACCCTTTAACTGCACCCCCCCCCCCTCCCCACTCTTTTTTCCACATAGACATAAAAATCACTATCCAAACTTAAATGGTTGTAATTTAAGAATGCTTTGGAATATAGACCTTTGTTGGTCTTGTTTTAAAGAAGACATTTGCCCGCTTATTGTAGAAGTGAAATAGAAAAAAAGTTTTACAAGTTTGAGTTTATGAAAATGTACAATGTAAAAAAATTATTATTTATATTTTATATAAAATAAATATATTACAAAATATATTTTACATTTTAAGAAAATAAAAGCCAAAAATCTGAACAAGTTGTGCGATTTTTTTAAATCGCAATTTTTACCCAATTTTAAAAATCTAAAAATGTATTCCCAGAATCGTGCAGCACTATAGTTCATCTTGATATCACCATGTTCACAGTTGTTTCGTTTTTTTTGTTTTGTTTTTTACAGGGACCAGATGAGAGACCACTGATGGAGTCCTGCTGACTTCAACATTCACATGATTCTCTGTACATGTAGGCCTACATGGTAAAATGAAAAATCAAACAACATGGAAATGACAGGTATGTATGACACCTGTTTCAGGAATGGCACAAAGGTGTGATCAGTGTGTTCAATAATGTGATTTTTTGTCCTTTTTTTGTGTATCTTTGGATTATGTTGTGTTGTAAATAAATCCCAAAAATCAAAAATACATTTTTTTTTAAATGCAGTCATTCTTTGTGCAAATTTCCCTCATAATGATAGTGCCTGAAAGCTCCTAAAAGGGCCATTATGGGAGGGTTTTTGTCTCTCTCAGGTGTGAAACACTTAAAGGGGTCATGACATGTTTTTTTTTATTTTATTATTATGTTCCCTTAGGTGTAATTATAGTATTACTATAGTTTTTTTAAAAATTTTTTTTAAAATGTAGTGATTTATGACCTTTTCCCACCCTGTTTCTCATCCTCTGATTCAAACAGTCTGTTTTGGGGGTGTTTCCCCTTTAAGAGTTCAGTGTTAACGCCCACTGTTATGATTGGCTAACGTCAGTGCCTATGCATCAATTATTAACGCCCCCAGCCAGAACTTGTGCGGATTCGGCGTAACTGTTTAGTTAGCGGGTGATGCATGCGAAGCGATGGCTCTTGCAATGATAAAACCTTATTATGTTTGAGCCGGAATCAGAGGAAAATGAACCATGACCACAACAACGAAGACTGGATCAGCCCGTGTCCACATGGAAAGTGAAACTATTTTGAATTAATAAAAAAATTGTAACCCGAGACACTTGAAAATGGATTATTGTTGCCTAATTATCCTATAGCTTAATTTGCTAACAGTTTAACATTATTTAACTAATTTCAATGACATGATAGGGTGTACCACGGACAAAAATGCATGCACAGGCCATATTTGAAGATGCAGCATTGATAAAGGCAACATTTTTAATTTTCTATCACATGTAGGCCTAACGTACTAGACAGGCGACATATTTTCAAGATTCTCTTATACAAATGTGTTTATATTAGCCAGTGATAAAAAGTAACGTTAAGTTTGCAACGTCGTTTTGAGCCCAGAATAGTCGGCACGGACTTATCTTTGAGCAACAGTTTTCTAGCAAAGCCAGCATCATATTGGGATTTTTTCTCAAAACAGTCATCAAACACTTAAACTAACACTGCCGTGACTGGGACGTCCGCAAAAAATAAAGTGCATCCATTTTTCCCTGACGACTGGATCTTTCGCAGCGTATTCAAAGATGTTGTTTGTCCACAGCCAGGAACAGCACATCTGTGGCATCGTAATTTCCCTGTACACAGAGCAGACCCACTCGCTGTCCGTCGACTGAACGCTTGTGAGGCGCGCGGCGCGCGGGGCGCGACAATGATACGAAATGAGCGTAGTTGTCTTGCGCTTTAAGCGTAGTTGTCTTGTGCTGGAGGCGGGTCTATATGCAAACGCTGGTACGTCACTTCGTACCGTGACGTCACTTCTTACCATGGATCCAGAACGAGCTGTATTTAGAGCTTGATTAAATAAATGATTAGTTTATAATGGGGAGGACGTCTTAAGCTATGAAACTTGCAGGACGTTTTAATGGTACAAAGACCTCTTATATACCAAAAGATCAAGGCAAATTTGGTTTCTCATGTCATGACCCCTTTAAAGGAGAACTCCGGGCAATTTTTTAAGTTAATCTTGATTGTTATACCTTTGTGAGTACTGTCTATAGAAGAAGAAAAAACGAACCGGATCCGTGCTTGCAACACAGAGCTGATACCGCTAATGCCCAGAGCTGCCACTCAGCTAAAACGGCAGTTATGGGGGCATATTCATAAAGAGTGTTTATGTGCCTCTTAATTGACACAAAATGCAATTACAACGTCTGTCCAACATGAACAGGGTCCTTACATGACAACAAGATGCGTTTTAGCAACTTAGCTATTGTTTAAATTCACCTAAATAGAGTTTTAGACGGCTAGCTGTAGTCTCGCGCTGAAGTCCCGTGGGAACTCCCGGTGTAGCCGGGAAAAGGTATTGTTGACTGAAGAGTGTGAGGCTAGTTCTTCGTCTGTATACTCGGGTTCTAATAAATAAGGACGACCATCAAACTTAAAAGCCTCTTCCATGTGTTCAAAATCTTCTATATTCTCCATAGTTACGTTACGAACCATTTCTTCTTCACCTGTGAGCAACTCCGATCATCACTCTTCACACACATGACGCTCCTCCACCTGCACACTTCTATTTACATTTTTCCGGCTACAACGGGAGTTCTCACGGGACTTCGCCTGCTTACATATTTTCCCCACACAGCTGCCAGCGATTACCCTCATTAGCTTCATTCCTGGCGTGTTTTTCCCGCTTCTGGTGATACACCGGAAGTGCTCCCCGCGGAAACTCGGGCTCCATTTCAAGTTCCTCCCTGTTCGAAATTCGTCACCCGTGACATCAACACTGAGAATTTGAATAATTGTAATGTGATGATCAGATGCAGATATCTAAATCAGAGAATATCATATACTGTAGGTTCGGGCGGGTGGATTATTTATTTTTAACAGCAGATTCGGAGGACTCAAAGTGCACCAGATTAATGAATTTATCTTTCAAATGTACAACATTTTCTTTCGGGGGGGGCATGTTACCAGACCCACCTAGAGGTAGCTCAACCCACAAAAATACTGTGGGAAACACCTATATTTTCTAAAATTAAGAAAATATGACGAGGCATATCCCGCCCTCAGATTCACCAGTCCAACGCTGGGTAATGAAGAGAGCCACAGTGTTGTCTGCCTCAAAATATTAGCTTCTGATAATATGAAATGAAAGAGTTAAGAGGCAAGAAGTATTGTATTAATTATTTCAAATAAATCCTATAGAAATTTGCAAATCAAGGTCATGTCTGAGAGTGTGGTCAAAACACACACAAGGAAAAGTATTAGGATAATACAACATTTGCATTCAGACGAGATTAGATTTCTCAGAGGACCGAGGTTGTGTGAGAAAAACACTGACTTGGCAGATTCAGATGGGATTAAAATCACAAAGTATGTCTGTGAAACACGATTTTCTCTAACATCCTCCTGGAAAACTAGGACTATAAACTTATTTCTTAGGTTTACACAGGTCAAACACAATTCCAATAACTATTTTGATTTATTTATAACAAAAATTGTGTGATGCGGGTGTCAGTGAAAATGAATCCTTAGCATTGCAAATACTTAGATGTCTATAAAATAAAATACATTAAAATGTTTTCACAGGATCAGATGTAAAAACAACGACTACTAGACTACCAGATTGCTTCAACATACATGTTACTGAAAAGCTTTGAGCAATTGATAATTTTAGGAAAAAGGAATGATGTTGAGATACAAGAGAAAAACAATAGCAGAATAACTCACCAGAAAACACAATCAAACAGGTAAAAAACAACAACAACCAGACACTAGACTAGAACCAACACTGGGCTATTTATACTAAAGTTAATGAATCACATGACAATAAAAAGAGGAAGACGAGGTTTAAAAAAAAAAGTGACAAAGCTTGATAATAGAGTTTGTGGATACATAAAACGGAGACAATGACCTCTAGTGGTCATCTGGGATTTATGGCAATTATTGCTATGAAAACTCAAATTTTAACTTGCATATTCCTCAGTCTATGACAGATAACATCATCACCCATGGCTGCTGATTTCTGAGACAAGATTCAAGGTGTGAGAACATTTAATAAAGCTTTGAATTTTGCTCCAATTGGCCTTTCCAAACAATGATTGTGAACAAGCCATAACTCTAAACTACTAAAACAACACATCTACACCAGACACTATTCAGTGCAACGCAACAAACTCCTGATAGTAAACTGATGCCCGTTCTATTTCGAAAGTAGATGATTTCTTCAGCGCTCTGACACAAAGGACAAATGGTTTTGCCTCTGTTGTAGCGCGGTCATCGCGGTAAAAAGTAAAGAAAATATGATGAGGCATATCCCGCCCTCAGATTCACCAGTCCAACGCTGGGTAATGAAGAGAGAACCGCAGTCTTGCCTGCCTCAAAATATTAGCTTCTGACAATATGAAGTGAAAAAGTTAAGAGGGCAAGTTGTATTGTATTAATTATTTTAAATAAATCCTATAGAAATTTGGGTAACACTTTATTTTAAGGTGTCATTGTTACAGTGTAATTATATATTTAAGTACTGAGTAATAATAATTAACTACATGTATTTACTATAGGGTTAAGGTAGGATTAGGATTAGGTTTTGCGTTAATTGCTTGTAATTATGCATAATTTACTGTTATTACTATGGTAAGTACATGTAACATATGTAACAAGGACACTGTAAAATAAATAAAAACGAGGAAATGTTACCGAAATTTGCAAATCAAGGTCATGTCTGAGAGTAGCTTTATGTGGCTGCATAAGTATTTCTCAAAGAATCCTCAAAAAAAGTTGCATTGATAATAATAATCATACATGTTTCTTGAGCAGCGAATCCGCATACTAGAAAGATTTCTGGAGGATCATGTGACACTGAAGACTGGAGTAATGATGCTGAAGATGAAGAGACTCCACATCATCAACTTCATCTTTGCAGCGGACACTGACTGGGAAAAAAATGGTTTATTAATAAATCATTCAAATGTCTCCTTGCTATTTTTTCAGACACAATCATAATCATAACTTTTGTCTGTGCTTTGCGGCCAGCTTTATGCACGGCCCCGCAATATATATTTAAGAAATTACAGTAATATAAACGTGCAATTAGTCGACTAATGCCTTAAAGGGCACCTATTATGACATTTAAAATGTTCCTAATGTTGTTTAGGGAGTCCCCAACAACAGTTTTACATGCATGCAATGACAAAAAACACTTTTGTTGTCGTATAATATGCATTTATTTTTACCTGATTTGCTCACCGACTCCCAAATGAATCGTTCAACGACTCGTTTTTCAAACCCCTCCTTTGCGCGACGCTAATCTGCGTTGATTGGTCAGATGACCCAGCAGTGTTTACAGAGATAATACTTATTGTTTAACACGGAGTACAATGATGCTTTTATCAATTAAATTGTGTTATAATAATTATTATAGTCCACTGCTTTGTAGTTTGTAGTAAAAAACTAAAAATAAGATGAAGCATGTAATGTTATGTTAGCGAGCATAGCCCAGAGTTCATATTGTAAAAGCACAATCAGTCTTTGTTTGCGTTAGCCCGATGCATAAACATAACGTTTTTACAAAAATAAAAAAAATAAAATGTAGTTACGTTACTACGAGGTATTACTCTATTCTTTAAGACAACTCCGAAAAAAACGACAAACACTTCACATAGGCTATCTCAATACAATTGTCATTGAAGACCTAGAAGCTAAACGGTGCTTACACAACAAACAAAATAATTATTAAGCATGTTACATAAAATATAAAAGCAAAAAAATTATTAATAACTCTTACAGGTTGTGATACGGAGGAGGAAGCTGCTGCAAATACACTTGGAACTGAACCTTCCTTCAATATCAGCGAATCCAAGTTTGATTGCATTTAAGTTGGTAAAGCAATCGTCTTCAAAATGGCGCGAGCAAAGCAGAAGGCTCGGTATACTTCTGTGGTATAGTTGTATATATGAATTGTAGCCACTTAGTCTTCAAATGCTCCTGTTGTGGCAAAAATTCATCGAACAAACATCACTGCGTAAGGGACACTCAGAGTCAAATTATAAAATAGAAGTATTTATTCTTGCAAGAATAGGAGCAGTCTAATACACAGTTGTTACCCTGTGCAGAAGAGTGACACACCCCCAGACAGACTGAACCAGCTTTTATCTCCGTTCCAAGGCCGTCTTCTGCCAGAGCCATCCTACCAGTAGTTTTCCATAGACTAAGCCCTCCTTCACCAAATGGCCTTCTGACATCTAGGTCAGAGGTCCTAGCTCGTCTGTTCTCTGGAGTGTCTCTCCCTTCTGCCTTCCCAGGTACATAAAAAGAATCTTCTCTCACTACAAGTGAGAGTCACACATGTGACATTCTTTGAATCATCTATCTTTTACTAAAGATCAATGAATATCATAAAATAGCCACTACAACTCCTCACTTTTTATAATTATTAATCAACCATAATAATAATAATAACAATAATAATAAATGCAAGTTCAAGTCATTACATCACATCATAAAAATCAGTCTCCTTGAACCTGTGAAGAAAAAGAGTTTAGGATGAAGAAAGCATAAGGCTGTTTTTGTTGGGAAAAACCCCATAATTATTTAGCAAGCGAGTAAACATGTTTACTAATGCCGGGCTCACTACCGCAGTCACACTAGTAAGGAAAAAAATAGTTATAAACAGTAGGAAAACAAACAATGCAATAAAATGCAAATGGTAAAAGCATTAAAAAATAAAATAAAATAAATAAAAAAAAATAAAAATAAAAATCCCTCAGTTTCAAAACCCTGTCCTTGTACGCCATCTCGTAACACGGATAACTGCTGCTTTTAACCCTCTTCACATATCAATCGTTCTCGAAAAGAAAAGAAAAAAAAACATCAACACATTTAACTGTAATCTCTACTTGAATCATCTGTATAATTTTGTTCATCCCCATCATCATTCGGATAGACTGTCATTTTCCCATGAATAACAAAATTATCAGAATAACACATAAAATCATAACTCCTACACATTCAACATTTTCCCCATATCCATTTTCCCTAACCATATTTTGTTCTTTTACTTTTAATTCAAATCAGGCAGTGGTTCTACTTAATCAGCTTCAATAATAATCCTTATAATTTACATTAATTAATAGATCTTCTCTTCCTGAAAACATTTGCCTTAAATATTTCTAATGAATCAGTAACCAATCAAATCATTTTGTCATATACTAATATCAATACTAAACCCTATTTCAATATAATCAGCTAAAATCCTCAAAATCATCACAAAACCACATTCTTAATTCATTAGTTGGTCCACATCCTCCTCCAGGCGTGTTGGTGTAGGTGAGCGGCTTGGACCCCATGTGTCACCTGTGAATGGAGACCTTAAGTATTTTGTTAGTGATTTGTCTTTCCCTCGTCCCTTTTGTTGTGACCTGTGGAATTTTCAAAATCATTAGACATTTCTTGCTTATTAGAGTCAGAGTCCTTTTCCCCTGAAAAACACATATCGTTCACAAGTCAACATTCATACATTTGGAAAACAGAATCAGTTCAGCTTGATGCAATCCTTCCTGACAATTCTGCAAAAGTAAAATTTTAAGTTATGCTCTGTACAAGGTGTAGCACCTTTCTGCCACAATAATAACAATCAGGCCAGGACAGTTAGCAAAATTCATCCATAGCCATTATTCAACACATTATGCCCTGTCTCCCAATTCTGCATGCTCTCTGTAAAGAAAAACAATTTTGAGGTTATTGTCAGATAGTAAAGTACGTGCTGCCACTTCGATGTCCTGGCGTTTCCTGTTGAAAACAATACAGACAACAATTTTGTTAGGCAGAAGAAAGGCTTCTTTCAGGGCTTTTACCCAGTTACCCCTAGTGTTCTTCCCAACATTTATTCTAATAAAACACAAAGCATCCCCCTTTTGATGGTCGACACAACTCGATCATCAATTTAACATAACATTTAACATAGTGTCCTTCAGACAAATTTCCTCCAGACATCTTTCTCTGTCTCTGAAACAAAAATATTACATTCTTCACTTAAAGCCACAATTTCCATTTCCTTATCGAAGTATTTGAAGGGCAAACGGCCCTCAGTCCTCACTGCGTATCCTGCTTTTTCCAGGTCTGTTGTTTTGTCTCGCAACCATTTTTAAAAGTCGTCATTAGTTTCTTTTATCAGGTCAGGTCGTGCTGTACAGACTTGGTCAATGTCAGTCAAAAAAACATTCTCCTCCTGTTTACGATAATCAAATGGCTCTCTGCATAATTTGATATTGTTGCTGTCAAATCTATAACATCTTCTTTTATTTCAACCCACGATCTACAACTCCACAATTCCAATTTATATAGATACCTAAACTTATCCAAAAGTAATTCTAATCCACATCATAAATGACAAAAGTAATTACTACCAGACGGAGCGTGATGACCAACCAACTTAAAGCTCGTCCCCATGTTCTCTATCATCTTCTCATCAGATTCACTCAGCATTTGCCTTCTTTAAAATTTGTCACTTGCCTTAACTCATCTGTAATGAAAAAAAAACACAATATACTCACTATTCAGGCGGAATAGCTGCCCTAAACTAACACCTACAAGACATAAAGTGCTGTCCCCATCACACACACTCATGCTAGATACACATAGGTCAACTGCTCATTTCCAATGTTTGCTTTTTTTATATTAACTCTAAAAGTATAATAATTTAAAGTTCAAATTAGATTTAAACTTCACATTCTTCCTGTAGCTTTCATATAATTTTACATGTTTGAAATTTGGCCTCTAAACCCGTTTCAAATGTTCTATCTGTTCATTATTCATTTTTCTTTAGAAAAGTCAGCTGGGTTGTTTTGGTTTATTATCACTATTTTGTTTATGCTTGCCTTACCAGGCATGATAACAGAAAGACAAACAGAGTACCAATCCCTTCCTCCACTCAGCAGTCTCTCTCTCACTACACAAATAATATTTTTCAAACAGCCTCCTAAGACTGAAATTGAAATTAATCATAGTCTAGAACCCTTAATAGTTCACAAATGTTAATATACAAATGTTTAACTCAAATTAGAACCATTACAATAATCTAAAATACATTATGCTATGAGTATTTCTAAGGTTATCTTTAGTTTGAATACTTGTATAATTTCTCAATTCACCTAACCTTTGTTATCCAAACTCTACTAAAAACTGTCTTAATCTTTAGCCACCCACCATGTCTCATGATCTTCAGGAGTTAAAACCATCTTATAGACATATTAGTTCTTCTATAATTTTCCTTGCCCATAAGGCAACTACATCATGTTTCCTGATATAAATTAATATGTTATGTCACTGTCTCCCCAACAAATAAAGACAATCAACTCCTGGTCTCAGCTGCTCTTGAAAGCACATTTCACATTAGCTCTTATCTATAATTTCCATCAGACTCGTCACAATTGAAAACAAGCCATACAGTGAATTGCGAGGGTTTTCTCTGGTGAGTGGTATAGAGGAACTTACATTCTCTCGGTCAAACTCTGCTGACCCCACAATGCTCTGCTGACCCCAGTGGCCCTCTGGTAATCAGCGCTCAACTCTCATACCTTCTCACATATAACACCTCCATCCGGAGATGCAGTGTCCGGGACCCCCTGCGTTAGAATGTCTCCTGGCCAGGAAAATCATCCCGTCTTTGAGTAGCCACGTACCCACTGGTGACCCGCTCGCATCACACAATCAGTTTCTTCAACAGAACTCAGCTGTTTTTCTGGAGCTTAGGAAAGACACATTCAAGAGTCACCTCTACCTGGACTGCATGCCTAATAAATGTTAAGGGAGAACAGGTTAATAACAACAGTATTTAATCACCTGTCTGAATCAACAAAAATCTCAGTGAAATTTATTCACATCCTTCTATTCAGTGCACATCTATAGCATGGTCATAGGTCCTGTGTCATGGTGAAGGCTAAGATCAGACAAATACGTTACTGGTCCTAAAATAAACAAAGTACAAAAATGTCACTTCTGTCATTCAGGTCTACATTATTATTTTAAAGACTCCTTTAAAGTCATTCAGTTTTACAAATCTAAAATATTTAAGTACTAATTGCCCTCTGAATGGCAATGATTTCCTTTAACATGATTTCTTTTAACATCTGTGTCTATAAATTTTCAACTGAAACACTGTGCTTTACTAAATAGCTTATTGTCATGACAGGCTAAGATAACAGCCTTCTGACATTGAATTAGACAGAGACTCTGAGGCCTTCAGGACTTGGTACACTGTTTCTCATACTAAACATTCTCTACTTTAGCTACTTTATCTTTTAATTCTAGCCCAGTTTAAAGGGACCTTTGCCAGCAATTACATACGTTTCCAATATAAAAAATAATTTTATAGTTGTCTTTTACTCTTATATCAGGAAATTTCGGACATTACAAATTTCCACTCATATTGAGACTGTCATACAGTTTCAGTCAAGTCCCTAATCTTATCTTTTGAAACCAAAACATCAGCTTCTTCCTTCATGGTCAATTTCCAAGCTGTTTGTTTAATCAGATCCATTTCTACATTTTTACATTTAGCAACAAATAGTTATTCTATTTCTCAATAACGTTTCATTAAAACATCTACATTTTTAGTTGTCAGGTTTTCAATTACAACTTTATCTGACAATATTTTCCATATTTTCTCTTCTAGGGGTTTACCAATCTACAATTAGGATCTTCCAAAACCCTTTTTTTTTTTTTTTTAAGCGTTTCATTATAAGACAATCATATTTTTAGTTACCTTTACTTTTACAAATATTTTGCTTATCTGCAATTTACATCTACTGGTACTTTAGTTCTTTCCTTTTAAAAGGATTTCCTTACAACTTAAATCTTTCAACTTTCTTTTCTCTTTCAATCTACTTACGACTTCCATCTATCAACTTTCTTTTCAACCTTCTTTTCATTTACTTGCACATTCTTTTCACTTTCCTTAGCACTGCATTCACATTCTTAGTTCTTTCTCAGACGAAAACTTTAATATCGTCTTCAAAATACTGTTCTACTTTCAAACCCACATTAATCCACGTCACTTTCACATTCCATCTACTTTCTTTTACACCTTTCTGAGTGGTCATTTACAGTTGCTGCTAAACGCAGCTGACCACAATTAAAACATTCTCTGTCCCCTTGCCTATAGTTCGATTACCTTGAGCTTTCTAGCAGCTCCAGCTTACTGACACCCTTGAAGCAGTGTGTCCCAATCAGAATGTAAACACAGCTGATAAGCAGTTCTCTCTATTCTTTGACAGTCCACCAGTGGCGGATTCTATCACACTAGCCAAATCATAATCTTCATCATTATTGGCAGAACATTCATTTTCATAAACTGCACGGAAATGCATAAATTGTTTCTAAGTTGTTTTCACAAAGTTTCTGTTTAACTTTAACACTTGTCCAGGGAAAATTATCCCCGACCCATAATTTCCTTTTATAAAACAGCCAATGTCTTCTTCCCTCAATGACTTAATATCAACAAAATATCCGACATTTTACATTATTGAATTCCAAAAATATGTCTTTACATTTCTCTAATTCGTTATTATCATCAACAACACTGTTTACAATAGAAAGTACACATTTAACATCCGGAAGCCGGGCTGAATAAGCACGCGCTGTTGCTGTACTCCCAGCATAGCTGGAGTCTTTAGGTTCAAAAGACACTATGATTGTCAAACTAAAAATAAACATAATTTCACTCTTTATTTTACCACTAAAATATAGAATTATTCAGCATTTTTGCTTAATGAAACATTCATTATCTTTATATCATGTTAATCCCTGTTAATCATACTCAATACCTTATCATTATTATTTTTAATCTGAACCTCACTTTTCATACCATTTCTTAATCTGATTTAACAGGCGTTCATAAATAGTTCCATACATTTTATCAGAAATGTTATTTTCATAACATACATTTTCTACAGTTGTTTTCTTCTCAAAATGGTTAGTCTGCCGATTCAACAACTATTATCATTACTGTCTCTGTACCACTTATCCTACTTACTGTTTTTTACAGAAACCAAAATATCATATTACTCAAATCTCCAATCCTTCACAAAGAGGATCAACTTTTGTTACAAAACAAATCTTCTGACATCTAATGTCATGCATCCATCTAATGGATGAAAATAAAAACCCTTTTATCAGTTTATATTCAATCTTACTATATGGAAATACATCAAGCCAACAACTCATTGTCTTTTCACACTTTTACACCACGTTGAACGCAGACACAACAACCTTTGTTTCTCACTGCCCTGTTCAACTGATTCCCGCACCATCTTTAATCTTGTGGCGCTCAATATCATACATTTCTGCCCTTAATTTTATCTCATTTGACAAAACACCGGTGTACCAAATTTCGCAAGCTTGCTTTTCAGACTTCCCCATATTAGCCGCTTATCTGTTCTCTGTGGATTTTCCTCTGCGCGCATTTTCTTTATTTGTCAAGCGTCCCCGACAAACCCGACCTTTCTTTTAACCCAGTCGGACGGGTTACCTAATTACGGTTTACCAAAAAATCTGTTACGATTCTCTTGGTTCCCCCTAACTAGCTTCAGCACCCAAAAATAACTTGCTCCATGGTGGAACAATTAATTTTCAGGTACCTATCTGTGTGAAATGTCTTGGTCTGCCACAGTTCTCAATTAATTCCAGATTATTTATCTGCTTGAAATATCTTGTTCTGTCACAGACCTCAATTAATTTCAGATTATTTTCCTCGTATCTGTTGAAATATCTTGATCTGTACGTAGATCTCAATTAATTTCAGATTACGTACCACAGAAAACAGTTCTCAGCCAATATGGTTCAATTTCACTCTCCCCCCAATTAAACTGAATTTAATTATACATTACCCAGAGATGTGTTGTTCTGAGCCACCCTCGAGTTCTTTTTTATTCCAGTGTCCGATCCCCCCGGCTCTGACATCGGCCGGCCTCTCTCATCTTAAGTTTACGAGGTAGAGCTGGAACTTACTCAGTCCAGGTGGCCAAACACCGTCCGATCTCAGGTCCAGGAGGCATCGTCCAAGGAATCCCACTATTCTGACACCAAATTGTTGTGGCAAAAATTCATCGAACAAACATCACTGCGTAAGGGACACTCAGAGTCAAATTATAAAATAGAAGTATTTATTCTTGCAAGAATAGGAGCAGTCTAATCACAGTTGTTACCCTGTGCAGAAGAGTGACACACCCCCAGACAGACTGAACCAGCTTTTATCTCCGTTCCAAGGCCGTCTTCTGCCAGAGCCATCCTACCAGTAGTTTTCCATAGACTAAGCCCTCCTTCACCAAATGGCCTTCTGACATCTAGGTCAGAGGTCCTAGCTTGTCTGTTCTCTGGAGTGTCTCTCCCTTCTGCCTTCCCAGGTACATAAAAAGAATCTTCTCTCACTACAAGTGAGAGTCACACATGTGACATTCTTTGAATCATCTATCTTTTACTAAAGATCAATGAATATCATAAAATAGCCACTACACTCCTCCTTGGGCAGATGAAAAAAGTTTGCTTTTGAGCCGCACTTCAGAACACAGCGTCTCGTCGCCCCTGATATTTTCCCCTGGCCTTGGAGCGCAATAAGTGGGCGTATCGTATTCAAATAACTTGACAAGTTGACGTCATCTAGTCAGAGAAAAAGCTTCGGTCTTCTAACGATTCATAAAAAATGACTCCGAGTCGACTCTCACTTTTGAAAGACAATAACTTTATATACGGTGCACTTTCATATTTCAAACTTTGCAGGATGTTTTTGTTCACTTAGATCTATGTTACACACTACATGAAAGGTAAATTTCAAAATTCCATAATAGGTGCCCTTTAAATGAACAACTACTAGTCAACTAGAGAAATCTTTAGTCAGGGACAGCCCTAAAATATTGCTTATGTTCCCATCGTTGTTATGCTCAAAAATATCCTGCAGCTATGAGACTCGATACAGACACAAAACACTCAGCCTAGAGCTTAGAGATGTGCATGTGTTGAGGGAACACAACGATGAGATCTGCTTTAATGAATCTGCATTTACTGTTCATTTAAAAACTATTGCTTATTTTTTTCATAAATACATATTAATTGAAACATTTACATTTCCTAATAAATATAAATGTTTACGGAAATTAATTTATTACAGTACAATTAGTTCTTGAATCACTCCAATTATAATGCATATTTTTTTACTTTTTGTTTAAAGAAAACAAATGCAGCTTTCATGATGAACAGTCTACAACAGTGCATGATAATCATAAAACTCATGATGCTGCACACAGGGGCGAAAGTACCTTTTTTCAGAAAAACATAATTTAAACATAGACAAAGATATATTTTTGCTGTGGTCAATAACTCACAATTGTGGTCTATCAATACCAGGTAGTATTTGTACAAATGTCGAATGACTTCAGTATAATTACTCTTTGAACATAAGTTGCACATTGTTACTTTTTGACCCCGTCAGTTGGGATGAAAGTAACACCAATACAAGCTTGAATATGTTTGTGTTACTCTTGTTTTCATTAAATATACCTGACTATGACATTGTTAATATGTAACTGCAAACATATTTTGTCCTTTATCTTTGCAAAAAAAACGTTCACGTCATGTCTCTTCTTTGTCTGTCTTGTGATCCCTTGTAGTCATGTGACCCTGCCATGTGTCTTGTCATGAGTTTATTGTCTGATTGTTTGATCATTGTTCACAGGTGTCCCTTGTCTGGTCGTTAGTCTTGTATGTATTTAAGCCCTCATGTTTGCCTGTGTCTGGGTCAAGTATTGTTTCCTGTAAACCACTGTTGTAAGTGTTTGTCCATGTCCTATTTTCATGCCACGCCATGCTTTTTGTTTAATGTCATGCTTTGTTTAAATTAAAGCTGCACTTGGGTTCTCTTATAACTTGCCTCCAGTGGATCCATATTACAGAATACTTGACCTACAACCATGAACCCAGCAGACCTTTCCCTCCTAAAACTACGCCAGAGGAATCGTCCCCTGGAAACCTATGTGGAGGAATTTTGTGGACTATGCTACAAGGTTGGTTTTAATGATGTGGCTCTTAAGGACATTTTCCGCCATGGGCTGAACGTACCGCTGCACTCATCGTTGCCAGGGGGGAAAATTCATTTCTCCCTAAAGCAATATATTGACTATGCCCTTCTGTTGAGTGGTTCTTCGTTTACTGTAGGCTTTGTGGATGAGGTGCCCCACAATCCCACAGTAACCCCCAAGCCTGAGCCAGTTCACGTCATGCCTGCCAAGCCTGAGCCAGTTCACGTCATGCCTGCCAAGCCTGAGCCAGTTCACGTCATGCCTGCCAAGCCTGAGCCACTTCACGTCATGCCTGTCAAGCCTGAGCCGCTTCACGTCATGCCTGCCAAGCCTGAGCCGCTTCACGTCATGCCTGCCAAGCCTGAGCCAGTTCACGTCATGCCTGCCAAGCCTGAGCCGCTTCACGTCATGCCTGCCAAGCCTGAGCCGCTTCACGTCATGCCTGCCAAGCCTGAGCCGCTTCACGTCATGCCTGAGTCACTTCACGTCAACCATGAGCTTCACGTCACGTCTGTTGTGCCTGAGTCTCTCCACACCTGGCCTGAGTCGCTCCACACCATGTCTTCGGACAAAATGGCTGCCGCGACATCTGAGCCAGCAATCACGTCAACATTTACCATTTTGGCCACAGCCATTTGGTGTGTGTGGTCGGCTTATGCTGCGCCTGACCACGCCTCGCCTGCCCAGCCAGAGACTGAGCTTCACGTCCCGCCTGCCCAGCCAGAGACTGAGCTTCACGTCCCGCCTGCCCAGCCAGAGACTGTGCTTCACGCCACGCCAGAGTCTCGCCCCGAGGTGGCCGCCGCCACGCCAGAGTCTCGCCCCGAGGTGGCCTCCGCCACGCCAGAGTCTCGCCCCGAGGTGGCCTCCGCCACGCCAGAGTCTCGCCCCGAGGTGGCCTCCGCCACGCCAGAGTCTCGCCCCGAGGTGGCCTCCGCCACGCCAGAGTCTCGCCCCGAGGTGGCCTCCGCCACGCCAGAGTCTCGCCCCGAGGTGGCCTCCGCCACGCCAGAGTCTCGCCCCGAGGTGGCCTCCGCCACGCCAGAGTCTCGCCCCGAGGTGGCCTCCGCCACGCCAGAGTCTCGCCCCGAGGTGGCCGCCGCCACGCCAGAGTCTCGCCCCGAGGTGGCCGCCGCCACGCCAGAGTCTCGCCCCGAGGTGGCCGCCGCCACGCCAGAGTCTCGCCCCGAGGTGGCCGCCGCCACGCCAGAGTCTCGCCCCGAGGTGGCCGCCGCCACGCCAGAGTCTCGCCCCGAGGTGGCCGCCGCCACGCCAGAGTCTCGCCCCGAGGTGGCCGCCGCCACGCCAGAGTCTCGCCCCGAGGTGGCCGCCGCCACGCCAGAGTCTCGCCCCGAGGTGGCCGCCGCCACGCCAGAGTCTCGCCCCGAGGTGGCCGCCGCCACGCCAGAGTCTCGCCCCGAGGTGGCCGCCGCCACGCCAGAGTCTCGCCCCGAGGTGGCCGCCGCCACGCCAGAGTCTCGCCCCGAGGTGGCCGCCGCCACGCCAGAGTCTCGCCCCGAGGTGGCCGCCGCCACGCCAGAGTCTCGCCCCGAGGTGGCCGCCGCCACGCCAGAGTCTCGCCCCGAGGTGGCCGCCGCCACGCCAGAGTCTCGCCCCGAGGTGGCCGCCGCCACGCCAGAGTCTCGCCCCGAGGTGGCCGCCGCCACGCCAGAGTCTCGCCCCGAGGTGGCCGCCGCCACGCCAGAGTCTCGCCCCGAGGTGGCCGCCGCCACGCCAGAGTCTCGCCCCGAGGTGGCCGCCGCCACGCCAGAGTCTCGCCCCGAGGTGGCCGCCGCCACGCCAGAGTCTCGCCCCGAGGTGGCCGCCGCCACGCCAGAGTCTCGCCCCGAGGTGGCCGCCGCCACGCCAGAGTCTCGCCCCGAGGTGGCCGCCGCCACGCCAGAGTCTCGCCCCGAGGTGGCCGCCGCCACGCCAGAGTCTCGCCCCGAGGTGGCCGCCGCCACGCCAGAGTCTGTTTCTGAACTAGTGTCTGTTCCTATAGATAACCTCATAATTTTCCCCTAGAAAATTTTGGGGGGAGGCTATAGGGTCCTTGATAGGACCATGGAGGCGTCTCCACCATGGCCGCCTGAAGGGTCGTCTCCGCCATGGCCGCCTGAAGGGTCGTCTCCGCCATGGCCACGGTCCAGGTCCGCCCACGCCTTGCCACGGTCCAGGTCCGCCCACGCCTTGCCACGGTCCAGGTCCGCCCACGCCTTGCCACGGTCCAGGTCCGCCCACGCCATGGCACGTCCCAGGCCCGTCCACGTCACGCCACGCCCCATGTCCCGTCCCCCTGCACGGGCCTGGACCACCATCCCTCCCCCAGGACCGCCTCCGCTCCACCACCCACCTGGACTTTTATGTTTTGCTGGGCGTCGGGAGACGCCCTTAGAGGGGGGGATTCTGTCACGGTTTTGTTCACGTCATGTCTGCTTCTTTGTCTGTCTTGTGATCCCTTGTAGTCATGTGACCCTGCCATGTGTCTTGTCATGAGTTTATTGTCTGATTGTTTGTTCATTGTTCACAGGTGTCCCTTGTCTAGTCGTTAGTCTTGTATGTTTTTAAGCCCTCATGTTTGCCTGTGTCTGGGTCAAGTATTGTTTCCTGTAAACCACTGTTGTAAGTGTTTGTCCATGTCCTCTTTTCATGCCACGCCATGCTTTTTGTTTAATGTCATGTTTTGTTTAAATTAAAGCTGTACTTGGGTTCTCTTAAAACTTGCCTCCAGTGGACCCTCATTACAGTCATGAAATGTTTCAAAAATAACCCGAAAGTGCAAACTTGATTTGTTTAGAATATTTTTTTTATTGGCAATGTCAATCCATTTGATAAACTCAACAGTATGAACAATATGAAAATTAAACTAAATTCGCACAAATTCTCAAAATAATCTAACAGTAGTCATGTTTCCAGGCAGCTGTTTTTATGCAGGAATTCAAAATGTGCTTAAAAACGAATGGGTGGAAACACTGCAAATTCATTGGTGGAGGTGGAAAAGGTAAGGTATGGCTAACCTAAATGTCAAGTCAAGTCACCTTTATTTATATAGCGCTTTTTACAATACAGATTGTATCAAAGCAGATGCTAGGCCGAAGAGATGTGTTTTTAGTCTAGATTTGAACTGACAGAGTGTGTCTGCTTCCTGGACAATGTTAGGAAGACTGTTCCAAAGTTTTGGTGCTAAGTAGGAAAAGGATCTACCGCCAGCAGTCGATTTTGATATTCTAGGTATTATTAACTGGCCGGAATTTTGAGATCGCAGTAGACGTGAAGGACTATAATGCGTTAAGAGCTCGCTCAAGTACTGCGGAGCTAAACCATTTAGTGCTTTGTAAGTGATCAGCAATATTTTAAAATTTATACGATGTTTAATAGGCAGCCAATGCAGTGTTGACAGAACGGGGCTAATATGGTCATACTTCCTGGTTCTGGTAAGAACTCGAACTGCTGCGTTTTGGACCAGCTGTAGTTTGTTTATTAAGCGTGCAGGGCAACCACCCAGTAGAGCATTACAATAATCTAGCCTTGAGGTCATAAACGCATGAACTAATTGTTCTGCATTATTCATTGAGAGCATATGACGTAATTTAGATATATTTTTAAGATGGAAGAAAGCGGTTTTACAGATACTAGACACATGACTTTCAAATGAAATATTGGTATCAAAGAGCACACCCAGGTTCCTAACCGACAACGAAGACTTAACAGAGCAGCCATCAAGTGTTAGACAGTACTCTAGGTTATTACGTGTGGAAGTTTTTTGTCCAATAATTAGAATCTGTTTTTTCTGAATTTAGTTGTAGGAAATTACTAGTCATCCAATTTTTTATATCAGCTATGCATTCCGTTAATTTTGTGAATTGGTAGGTTTCGTTAGGTTTTGAGGAAATATACAGCTGAGTATCGTCGGCATAACAGTGAAAGCTAATTCAATGTTTCCTAATGATATCTCCTAATGGTAGCATATACAGAGTGAACAGCAGCGGTCCTAGTACTGAGCCTTGTGGTACGCTATACTGAACTTGTGATTGATAAGACATCTCTTCATTTACTGCTACAAACTGATAACGGTCAGATAAGTATGATTTAAACCATGCTAGTGCAATTCCACTAATGCCAACATAATGTTCGAGTCTATTTAAAAGGATGTTGTGGTCGATGGTGTCAAATGCAGCACTAAGATCAAGTAATACTAATAGAGAGATACAACCACGATCGGATGATAAGAGCAAATCATTTGTGACTCTAACGAGAGCTGTCTCGGTACTATGGTACTGTCTAAATCCGGACTGAAAATCCTCGCAGATATCATTTCTTTCAAGAAAGGAACACAGTTGTGAGGATACTGCTTTTTCTAATATCTTTGACAGAAATGGCAGATTAGAGATCGGCCTGTAATTGACTAGTTTTGTGGGATCAAGTTGCTGTTTTTTAACAAGCGGTTTAATCATAGCTAGCTTAAAGGTTTTTGGTACGTATCCTAGAGACAAAGATAAATTAATGATATTAAGAAGAGATCTATGACATCTGGAAGCATCTCTTTTAGCAGCTTAGTTGGTATAGGGTCTAACATGTGAGTGAATAAGTAACGAAATCAGCTGTTCCTCGAGTGAATCCTAGAAACAAAAACAGCAAAGAAATGCCACCATAACTTGGATGGAAACCTGGCTAGAAAGGAACATAAACAGGCATTACGCCCGTTTCACACATACTCCGTTTGCGGTGCGTATTTTTTTCCGTTCCCATGTTAACAGGTTAGAGCTTTCACACTGCACGCAGATGCAGTCCGGCAATCCGTTCCAGTTGCGGTGCGTATACAGCAGTGCAGTGATCGTTTACGCACAGAGTCTATTTTCTGCTGCGCTGCACCGCACTGCCGCGTATTGTTCACATTGAAATAAACATAGATTGACAAGAAACTGTAATAATTCGATCATATATATACATATACAGTTAATGTGTTCTACTAAATTACAGGATCAAGAAATAAATAAAAAAATCAGTATAGTCCCAAGAGTTGCAAAATGCGATCAGATATGACTTTTCCCAGTCAAGAAATACATGATATGGGGGATATGCTGCATGTTGTTCTATTTAAACATGAATATGTACTGTGTTGCCCTTTTTATTTATTTTGTTTATCGTCACATTCAACCATGCGAATTTATTAAATGTAAATGAACATCAGAATATGTAGTTGTAGCCTATATCTGAATTCATAAGTAAATCATATTATATAGTTTTATTTTGGAATATACAGAAGTTAAACATGGTGTAATTATAAGTTTGTTATAGTTATGTAGTTATAATTAATTTTGACTATGTAATTGTAAATCAAAATGTTTAACTTTTTGGTGCTACAGCCAGCCTTATTTATAGCAGAGGAAAAATACTCGTTTTAATGTAGATAAGTGGCATGTACTAACAATAATTAATATATCAAATGTTAATTTCCAAAAAGGTCCTTTGTCTTCTGGGGGCTAGCCCTCTCTTCCGGTTCTTATATTTTTTTCAGTCTTAAAAAATATGCATTTATAATCAGTATTTATACATTTGTATTCTAATTTAAAATACAAATGATATAAAATACAAATGATAACTTATATATATATATAAATATGTTCTTACATTACAAAAGAATTGAGACAAGAAGTGGTTAAATACTATTTATTTGTTTTTGTACTTTCTAAAAAAAATTTTTTTTTTACTATTTACAATTCAAAATGTTCTGTAAAGATTCGGTACTTGGAGAAGGTTAATACAGATCTTAGATTACTTTAGGTGCCGGTCACTGTAAAGTCGAAGTTCTGAGACAAGATGCTAATAAACACCAAACTGTCTCCTGCACTGGTTGACTGAGTGAACCCAAATGCGTCTCTTTCTTCTCCTTCTTATAGCAACAGATATAGCGCGATAGCTTTTCTTCTGTCAACAACTCGAACTACATAAAACAAAGAATCACAATGATTGCAATTAATAATTTTCATACTGTTTCAATGTCTGTAACAATGTCAAAATTATTGTTTGGATTTAAAATCAAAATTACTTACCCATTTTTTATTTTGTGACACACAAAAACTGCGTATCAGTAGCGCACTGCAAACGCAACATATGTGAAAGCACTATAGCGCGTGCTGCTCCAGTAACGCACACGCACTGCAACACGCACCGCACACGCACTGCAAACGGAGTATGTGCCTCCTCATTGTCACAGTTGTGACAGATATAATGTTCTGGCTCATGTGACCAGGGGCCTCATTTATAAAACTGTGCGTAGGAATCTTACTAAAAGTGTACGTACGCACAAAAGCCAAAAATGGCGTACGCAAAAAAAAAATCTGATTTATAAAACCGTGCGTACGCACATCTGCACGCAATTTTCACTTTAAAAATCACAGCCTACCTGATAATTTGCGCACGCAAAAAAAAATAATTTACCGCCCTTTCTCCGCCCACATTCAACCATATATAGACAATGCAAATTACCTCATTAGCCATGCATATATTAAAGGAGCAAGGAAATTTGTGTTTTTTAAAAACAAAAACATGGCAGCAATGGAGAGCAAGGGCAAGAAGCGAAATTTATCTGAGGCAGAAATAGAGGTTTTTGTGAGTGAGGTGGATGAAAGCAAGGCTATTTTGTTTGGTGGCCACAGCAGTGGAATTACCAATAAAAAAAATGTTTAGAGTGGCAACACATCACTGCTGCGGTAAACTCAGTTGCTTCGGCAAACAGGACGGTTCCAGATGTAAAAAAGAAGTGGTCCGATCTTAAGGTGGGAGCAAAGAAACGGCTTGCCTCTCACCGACAGAGTGTGTGTGCGACTGGTGGGGGCAAAGGCGCCCCCGATTTGTCCCCAATGGAGACCCGAATGGCCTCGATTCTCGGCCAAACCAGTGTGTGTGGCATTGTGTCTGAGAGGGAGGGAGACACAGATGTGCTGGATACAGGGGAACCAGGTAAATAACTTTATTGCTTGTGTGCTCAATTAAACAAAATAAATCACACAATTGACCGTTCGCAAAACCCCGCCCTCTAACGGTTCTCGTCCAATCCTAGCTTAGCAACTGTAACTAAGGAGAAGGACCTCCGTCAAACATTCCGATTTCAGCAAGATGGTGAAACGATGCGCCTATGGTACCTGCAAGTCTGACACCAGGTACCCCAAAAGTTTAGAGGGAGGGGTCGTTTTTTTCGCCTTTCCAAAGCCCAAGACCCAAGCGGAAAGATGCCGACAATGGATTAAGCAGTGTGGGAGACCTCACTCACAGCTAACTGCCTCGAAGATTAATAAGCATACATATGTCTGCTCTAAGGTAAGTAACAAGCTAGCGAGCTAACTTGGCATATGTATTATCAATAAGTAGTTTACGTAGCTAAGTACATACAATCTGTAAAACTGGATTTAAGTTAACAGTTGTGGTTATATATAGCATTATTATCGAAAGTAACAGTTAGTAAAGTTAGAACAGTAGATACTTTATTATTCCGTAAGAAATGCAGGCAACCTGTAGCTAAGGTAGCTGTAAACAGTTACCCTGTCAAGCACAAATTGCTATCGACACAGATAATTTAGCAAGAGGTTGACGGTCACTGGAGGCTATAAAATCTGTAAAACTGAACTTAACAGTTTTGGTTCCATCTAGCATTGTTACCGAAAGCAGTGCATAACATTTCTCCAACAAATCAACATATGTTGTCATCTGTAAAGTAACTTAATAACATACTAACGTTAAGCTAAATGGCAAGCGCTAACCATGTTGCTATCCATGCCGAGATATAGCAAGGGGTTGACGGCGTTTTGCTCTCCGGTGGTGGTTGCCAGTGGATCGTCAACTTCTAGCTATCTGGCATACTGTGTATTAAGGTCCCAATAGGCGATTATGAACTTATTGTATTTTAATCTTTGTAGCATTTTACGAACGGGAGTCCTACACCTGAGTATCCCAACCCTGTACAGGCTGTTCAAGTGCCTAACCCGACAAGGGAACATCTAGGAGGCTGTCGAAAGCCACCAACAGAACGGTAGGTTATTATTCCTAAGCATGCTACATTGATTTAAAAAAAAAAAAAAAAAGCTGCTAAAAGCTGCTTTTCTGCAAAAAAGTTGTTGTTGTGAAGAAATGTGTGGTAATGGTAGTTATCCTTAGTTTACTTTTAAAATCTGAAACACACTTAACAAGTCATGTTTTGTGTGCACCCCACACCCTGTTTCATTCAAAAGTGCATACACATAGCCAGTTTGATTGCAAGTTACATGTTTTATTATTATTTTGTAACAGTGTCCAAAAATATTTAGCACAATCCATATAAATAACCAAAAAAATGTTAAATGATTGCAGATTCAGTTTGCAAGATGCCTCCACTTCCAGCACCATCGAGGCAGAAGACACTCAAGAGTGTGTTGTTGACAGTGGTAAGTGATTTTATGTTGATGCAATGTAGTAATCAAAATAAAAAACATCAAGCTTGTTTTTCATCTGCTCCCATTTTTCTACATCAAAGTGTATCCTCTCAAGGTGGTAGTCTTCCTCACATTTCACAAAAAAGTCACACCATGATATTCCTGTGAGCCCAAGCTGCCCCATTATTTGGTAATGATAAGCATGACTCACTTTTAATTTGTAGCTGCCATCTGTCTGCTTGGAAAGGTAGGGACACTGTACAAAGCTCTCCTTGGATGGGCACTTAATTTCTAAAAGGCCATAGCTTGGGCTTTTACCCTCTCCTCTTTCTATGACCTTACGATCAGGCGATGTACCAAGATGTGGGGAATGTGGGTTCACAACAAAGCCACATAGATACACTACATTGCCTGTGAGCTTTGTGTACTGTGTTGCAGCTATGGGCTCTAGTACTACACCTCTTCTCATTGCCTTAGTCTGCACTTTTGTGGCACTCTTTAAGTTTGCCACGAGACTTTCCTGATCAGCTCTCCTAGAGCAGATTCTTTTAAAAGAGGTCGATGTTATTCTGTCAGACCTTGCATGGAACCACAGCTGGTTTGTGTTTTGTTCCCTTGTTTCACGCTCTAGTGCTATGGAATCAGGGATGGTAATGCTAAGTTCTGTGTAGTGACATGTGGCCTGTTCATCCAGAACTGTGCAGACATTCGTGGGTTGGGGTGGCAGAGGAAAGTTGGGGAAATCATCCGATTGGCTGACAGGACGTGCTCCAGGGTCAACAAATGATGCGCCACTGTTGCTAAAAAGTGGCAGCTGTAAAAAGGGGGAAAAGAAAGAGAATGTAGTTATAATCATTGACATCTAACATTCTAAACACTTTTTCTTTATAGAGAATCTTGAGCAACCCCTACTTCCTGAACTCCAGCTGGAAAAGGAAACAGAGGAGGAGCAGGGCACAGGAAAACAGAAAAGCTTGGAAGAAGATAATAATAACCTAAAACTGAAATTGCTTGTAAAAGAAGCTGAGATAGACAGACTGAAATCAGAAATAAGCACACTTAGAAAGAAAACTCTCACACCTGAGCTCATTCAAAGCAGCAACATTTCCAGAATGTTTGAATACAGTACTGGCTTCACATATGACCAATTCAACCAACTGTGCACGGTTTTTAGAATTGCAAATAATCCACACACCATTTCAATTACTATCCCGTTAAACTACAAATGCTCTGATAGAGAAATTGATGAGATGCCCCTCCGTAACCAGCTCTTGTTCGTCTTGATGAAATTGCGGAACAGTGAAGATCTGAAAAGTCTTGCATTTCGATTCAACATAACTTTACAAAATGCAAGCAATGTCTTCAAAGCCTGGATTGACTATATGTTTGATGTTTTGGGTGAATTGCCAATTTGGCCACACAGGGACATAATTTCCCAGAACATGCCAGCTGCCTACAAAATTGACTACCCAACCACATTCGCCATATTAGATTGCACCGAGCTCAGAATTGAGAGGCCAACCTCACTTGTTCTGCAAAGCCAGAGCTTTTCTAACTACAAAAGCACCAATACCCTCAAAGCTTTAGTTGCATGTGACCCCCCTGGCGCTGTGATTTTCTCATCAGCGCTTTTTACAGGTTCCATGTCAGACAAGGAGATTGTCAGACAGTGCGGGTATCATCTCACTATTGCAGAAAATGATTGAGAATGGCTATTTACAAAGAGGGGATGGCTTAATGGCCGATAAAGGGTTTTTGATCGAGGAAGACATTAAAGCAATCGGACTGCAGTTAAATCTTCCACCTTTTGCAAGGTCTAATAGGCAAATGGCTGCTGGAGATGTGCTGGCAACAAAGCGCATTGCAAAGCACAGGGTGCCTGTTGAGAGGTCCATCGCTAAAATCAAAAAGTTTAAAATTGTGTCTGGCCGGATACCTAATTCAAGGCTTGGTGATATCAATCAGATCTGGTATGTGGTTAGCATACTTTCTAACTTCCAGCCACACATTCTTAAATTAGCGCACTGATCAGTATAATATGTCCATATGCATGTTCATTTATGAAATCTTACTGAAATGAAATTGTACTGTGTGCACATTTTGACACATTAAACACTAAAACCAGTGCAGAGAATATTGTGTTTTGTTATTCTATTAATCATCTCACCTGGTGGCTTAGACCACTACCTATTGCATACTTCTTGCCTCCAACTTCTACCATAGGTGCAGTTCTATCTACAATGTAGCTTATGGAGCATCTGTCATCTCCCTCAGTAGATCATATATATCTGTCCCTAGAACTTTCCTATAACAGAAACACATCCTCAAGATCTTGCGAATGTCTATACACAGCAAACAGACATACACTACCGTTCAAAAGTTTGGGGTCAGTAAGATTTTTTAATGTTTTTAAAAGTAGTATCTTCTGCTCACCAAGGCTGCATTTATTTGATTAGAAATACAAACAAAAAACAGTAATGTTGTGAAATAATATTCCAATTTAAAACAGCTGTGTTCTATGTGAATATCTAGTAAAGTGTAATTTTATTCCAGTGATCAAAGCTGTATTTTCAGCATCATTACTCCAGTCTTCAGTGTCACATGATCCTTCAGAAATCAGTAAAATATGATGATTTGATGCTCAAGAAACATTCATTATTATTATCAATATTGAAAACAGTTGTGTACAATTTTTTTGCAAAATTATTTGATGAATAGAAAGTTCAAAAGAACAGCATTTATTTAAAATAGAATATTTTCTAACATTATAAATGTCTTTACAAACTTTTAAACAGTAGTGTTTAATGTTACAAAAGCTTTAGATTTCAGATAAATGCTGTTCTTTTGAACTTTCTATTCATCATAGCATCATTAAATAATAAAAATGTAAATAACTGTTTTCAAACACTGATCATAATAATGAATGTTTCTTGATCATCAAATCATATTATACTGATTTCTGAAGGATCATGTGACACTGAAGACTGGAGTAATGATGCTGAAAATACAGCTTTGATCACAGGAATAAATTACACTTTACTGTATATTCACATAGAACACAGCTGTTTTAAATTGGAATAATATTTCACAACATTACTGTTTTTTGTATTTTTAATCAAATAAATGCAGCCTTGGTGAGCAGAAGATACTTCTTTTAAAAAACAGTATAAAAAAAATCTAACTGACCCCACACTTTTGAACGGTAGTGAACATTCATAATATTGATGGTAATGTAGAGTACACAGAGAGTAAAAACTTACTTGTTGTGGGTATAATTACACACTATAGGCTTACGCTTGCGGCTGACTTTGGCCTTGGCGACCACCAGGTTGAACAATGGTTGCCCAGATATCTTTTTTCCCTCTGGCTTTGTGCCACTGTTGAGGTTGGCTTGTGGAAGATTCTTCATTTTTTCTTGCACGCTCAAGGTCCAAGGTATACATGAGGCCCACAACATGTGAACAGTAACCCGGTGACCTAGTAAAAAGCCATAACATTACATTAGGACCATTGTTTTGAAAAACAGTTACACTGACAAATAGTTCTCTAGTAATAGGCTACTTAATTATTGTACACCTGTTACATAGGCTAGAACTAGATCGTAGCTTTTACCCTTTAATTTTTTTATACATAGTAACAAAACAAAAGAAAATGCAAAGATAAAGCAGGAAGCAGAATGTCGATGATGAATGATGAAAACATGATCGCAAATATCATAGCCTAGGCCTAGTGGTGACCATTTGAAGCAGAATGACAATGATGTAAACAAACAAAGCATGATGCAAATGTCCTATACTGGTGAATGCTTAATCTTCAGACAGCAGAAGACTACTGAGTTTGGTAAGATTTTGATGAAGGTCAGTACAGACCACAGTACGTTTGACAATGTTTTTCCACGGTGAATCACTAACGTTACACTGTTGCTACGTCGCTGTACAAAGGCTACATTGTAAATAGAAATTCTACTTGGTAAAATTAAGAGGTGGGTAAACTATGAATTCGGTGATAAGGGCTGTGACATGCAGTATGAAATGTTTAAAGACACGTAACTTTAGAACATATGCGATGATGAAAGGTAGGCTAACGTAACTTGTTTAGGCTGGTCGTCATCCTTAGCTTAGCTAGCATAGCTAACCTATCATACCTCTGATAGAACAGGCAGAAACTAAATCTTTGTAACCTAAACTAGATTGTTAGGTCTGACAAATGACAGAGAATGTTGTCAGGGAAAATATTTAAAATTTTAAAACGTAGGCTATTTACCCGGCAGTGCAGGAACATGACTGGTACACAAGGCGGTGGCTGGTTGCATTGCAAAAACAGTTCGTGAGGTTTCTCACTCTTGGACTGAGACCGGTACACCTTTGCCTCGATTGTTGTCATATTCCCGTCTTTGCTTATTTTAACATTTTGAACATATCCCTCCACTGCATATTGCAGCCCTTTCTGTCGTGCCCTGGAGGATATGTCTGCTGCATTACTCCAAAACCAATCACTTATGGAGCTCAACCCAGCCATGGTTATGTGTCTAATTCTCAATTGTTTGACGGGCGTAGTAACAATAACTAAGGGGCGTGGCTTTTGCGAACGGTCAATTGGTTTAGTCCTTATTCTTGCAGAGTCTGCGGGAGCCCAGTGTGACGAAACTCCCAGCGCAGAGTCTGCAGGGGCTATGGAGTTTTCCTGAGGTCCCCAGCACAAGTGCGTCCCGACCGTATGGCACGGCTGGAAGTGCCGGGTGCTGACTGAGGCTGTTCTGCAGACACAGAGAGACACCATTAATGCAATTACTGTAATCGCTGATGAGCTTATGCAAATAAGGGTTGTGCTGGGTGACATTGCATCTACATTAAAAGATCTTGTTAAAAAATGAACCTTTGCACTGTTGTTCTTCACAAATGGCGCATTACTTCCTGAAGGAGCCTTGCTCCCTGATGATGTCCTGCTTGTTGGGGAGGGGGGTGTGGGTCAGGCTCTTCATGCTGGTGTTGTGGTAGGTCGGGAGGAACAGGGATACCATTCATCAGTGCAATGTTGTGTAAAATAGCGCACACCATGATGATCTGGCATACTTTTTTGGGTTGATATAAAAGTCTACCTCCCGAAGCCTCAAGGCAACGCCATCGACACTTGAGGAGGCCAATGGCTCTCTCAACTACTAAGCGCGCACGAGCGTGGGTATCATTAAAGCGCACTTCTTCTGCGCTCTGGAGGGTTTGAGAACGGGGTGAGTAGCCAGCGCCTGAGCGGGTAACCGCTGTCACCTGTAAAGTATAACAGATTATTTGTACAATAGGCTTTAACTGTTATGTAAAAACAATTATATGCATTTACTTAACCAGAAGCCAGCCATCGCGAACGGCACCTGCCGTAAGTCGATTCCCTACACTGCTGTGCAATAGAATAAAAGAGTCATGTGTAGAACCAGGCCATCGTGCCACAACATTCATTAGAGTCAAGTTGGCATCACATATAATTTGCACATTTATTGAATGCACATGTTTGCGATTCACATAAATGAATTCATCTACATATGGAGCCCTTATAGCAATATGAGTGCAGTCGATTGCGCCGATTACATTTGGGAAACCGGACATTGCTGCAAATTGCCTGATATTGGCCTGTCCTCCAACAGTATAAGGAAGCTTTATGTATCGATTGGTCATTTGAATAATCCCTTTCAAAACTGCAGGCATTAATGAGCTTAGGGATGTCTGTGAAATCCCAGACCTATGAAAAAGTAATAGGAATGGTAAAATCAATAAGGTTTTGCTTAAAAAAAAAGGTACACTTAGTTACCTGTCGCCTATTTCCCGCTGATATGTCCCGGTTGCCAAAAATCCTAAAACTGAAAGTACTTGGGTTGGTACCGGGATGGCGCGGTTCCGTGTTGTTGGTCTTTGTAATGCTGGGCCAAGTTCAGCACACAGATCCAAGATCATGGCTCTAGGAAATCTAAAGCGGCTTATTAGCCACTCATCATCATGGGCTAGGAAATCCTCACGGTCTCTGAATACTCTTTCCCTCCGAAGTCTGCCATTGGCATAGTCTTCTAGCAGTGCAAGCGCATCCATCATACAATATGCACTTAAGTGTTGCTGCAGTAGGCAATTTATGTTTTCAGCGATCAGATTTAATCATTTACACCTTATCACATTAATCACATAATGAGTGATAGGCCTACATCCATTTAAGAATGGAAGTGAAAGAAATTAAATTTACGTACTTTCAGCATATAGTTCATTTTATGTCTTTAAACTAAACATGCATGTATGTATCATTAGGACCCATAATGGTGATTTAATGTTATAACTTACTGAAATCCTATGTAAACTTATTATGAAATATGTCAAACTTAATTTTGCCATTTTCCAAAGGGATAATTCCCTTTATCCGCAGTCAGTTCCTCAACTCACCATCAGTGTCGCCAAACTGCTTTGTCTTCAAATGTGCGTACGCATGGGTCAGAGTTTGCGTGGAGGTGCGCATATTTTCACGTCAAGTTTTACTTTATAAATCCCACCTTTTGCGCAGGAAACTGGCGTACGCATGTTTTCAGCCCCGTTTTGTGCGTACGCAAGCTTTATTAATGAGGCCCCAGAGCTGGCAAAAGAGACAGTGAACCCACTCTTCCCCAGGCAAGGATGAGGCCTTGTCCGAGGAAACTGTGGGTGCAGTGTTTTCGATGGTGAGGAGCCTTTTCTTTTGAGCGGACGGCTTCTTCTGGATCCTCTTCTGTTGCTGCCCTCACCGGAGAGTCCGTGAGGATCGGCGTTGACCTGCAACATTCAAAGTGAGAAAAATTGTTGTCAACATTTGTATACATTTACCGGCAGTTATTGCTCATCCTTTGTCCACATGACAGCACCATGCATACAGAAATTACTCAGGACAATGCAAAAACCTCCTTTTGCCTCTCCGTTTTGTGTCCTTTCTCGAACCAGCCTCAGGAAAGGGACGTACAGCTTCTGGAATGAATGCCTAGACAGAAGTCCTGAAACTCAGGCCTAGACTAGTGTGCCTGTCATCAAGCAGACATCTTCCCTCTTCTTCAGGAGGGACAGCTTAATCAGCAAACACAGAAACAATAAGAATTAAGATCATGTGCACAATTCTATAAGAGTCATTATTTTACTAAAATCCTTTGGGATTAATCAAGTTCTATCTTATTTTATCTTACTTGAACAGACAGCTGGGTGGTCAGGGATGGCAGACTCTAAACAGGCGTCCCTGGTTGAACTCTGGCAGCAGTCCTCCCTCAAACAGGCTCTGGCTGTATGGGTCTGTGTTGGAATGTGGTGTGGGGGCACATGGTTCTTGTGAAGGAACTGGGCGGTCAGTGACATAGGCAGGTGAGAAGGTCTTGCTCCTCAACAATATCTGGGTTGAAGGGGCAAATGCCAGTGCTCACAAAGCCAGATGTGATGTTGCTGGGTGTTGCTGCTTATGGCCACTAGGTTTGGAATATCATAGATGGTCAAAGTTTTCCCCAGGATGTGTTCTCATCCAGTGATCTGCTTCTGTGTTTATATATCGCTTCAGTGGACAGAAGACACTCCTGTCGAGTGGCTGGAGATGTTGTGTGCAGTGGGGTGGGAAAGATAGTAGGACTATGCAGTTTGACCGACAAAAGTCAATTGCTGCCACAGAAAGGTGTGACCAATGATTGTCGAGGAAGAGCAGCACTTTCGACTCCAGAGTCTTACAGGTATGTCTGGCAAAGTGTTGGAGAAAGGCAAGAAAGTCTACATCCTAGAATTAAATGTTATCACTTCCATGATTTACTGTTTTTTTGCGCGATCTGAGGCATGTTTTAACCCTCTGGGGTCCAAGGTGTTTTTGGGGTCCTTGAGATGTTTTGACATGCCCTGATTTTTTTTTCAGTTGCTTATAAACATATAATGGCAAATGTGTAATTACACCCTATTTAGCACGAACATGGCTATCATAATATTTGAGCAACATGTATGTACATGTTTGCATTTTTGAGAGAATATTATTTATGCGTGGTTATTCAAAAAACTCAAACTTAAATTGTCTGATATAAGACCACAAACGACCAACTTCACATATTCCCACAATCCTTTTGACTAATGGATCTTGTCGGCTAGAGTGTTTACTTTAAAATGATCTGAAAATCATCCGGGCTAATCGTTCACATTAAACAATAGATTAATTTAAATTTTGTAAGACACTTTTTGTTTGGAAAGGCAATATGCAGGTGGGCGTGAATGATCCAACAAGGTCATGAATAATGTCCTCATTCACACCTGAAGACAAAGACCTGCTAATGCTGCATACTAATGAGCCTTAGGTGTCACTGAGCCACAAGAAAGAATGCAAAGACAACACACACACACACACACACATATACACACACACACATAAATATATATATATATATATATATATATATATATATATATATATACATATACATACACACACACATAGTATATATATACACACACACATACATACATACATATATATATATATAGGCTATATATATATATATAACTACAGAATTGGTTCAGAGTTGGAAACATCTTGAAAAAAGTGTATTTTTCCACAAACTGTGTATGCTTGCAAATTGTATAATATCCAAGGTAAACATTTCTAGTAGATTGTGCAGTTAATTCTCATTCGTATTTTCAGAAAGTTTTGGATGTAGGCTATCCTCTCCCCAAATTTGTCACTAATAAAACATAAAAATAATTTAAAGAGAAGGCTTATATTGATCTTTTAAGATTCCTTTCAAGGGAACTCGAGCTGCGTTGAGACGCGGTGGGAACGCCTTGCGTGATTGCGTCGTGAAGCACATCTAAAATCAGTCCAATGGAAACGGGAGACGTCATGGGCGGGTGACGTCACCGACCAGGAAGCTATAAAGCACTCCCGCGATCAGAGAACACTAGCTTTGTTGCCTTCAGCAAGCGCTCTCTGTCTGTCCATGTCTATTTATTGTTGTCTGTCTCAGTATCTAGATATATATTATGAAGAAACAAGAATTCAAAACGTTGTGTTGTTCCCTACCCTCGTGTTATTTCGGTTGGGGACGCGCATCAGCTTTGCGTTGCTTGTTTGGGAGTAGAGCATACCCAGTCAGTTCTCGAGGGGGCTGACTGAGTTGCGAGAGGTTGTCTGTTAATCACCTCACTCCCGCCGGGCGTTCTTCGAGAAGGACGATTCGGTGCGCGCTTCCCGAGGCGCGAGTCCCGCTGCTGCCGAGGCACAGCGGCGACGCGCATCTTGGGGAGCGCAAATGGATCTAACAGCGAGGTTTGAGACGGGCGCGCCCTATCTCTGCCTTCTCGTGTTAAATCCAGTGGCTTATCTCGGGGAGAAGCACGCGCTGCGTTTTCTTTTCCCCGCGATGAGACTCTCGTGCTGCGATCTCCAGTTCCGAGGAATTGGTGATCGTTAGTGTTTAAAAACAATATATATATATATATATATATATATATATATATATATATATATATATATATATATATATATGAATAAAGCAGATGTGTGTGAGTTTTCAATGAATAAATAAATAAGTCAGCTCATAACTCTGTTGTATAAAGAGGAGCTTATAAAAGGTTTTATTTTGTGCTGATTGCCAAGTTAATGTTTTCTGGCCAACTGAACATTATGAGAGTGAGAATATAATTAAATCTCTATATCTCAGCCTCCTCGTCGGGGATTGCCGTTTTTTTCCTATCTCTACACTGAGGAGTTGAGATCGTGGAATAAACCGGTTTCTATTTTATGTGTTTATCCCCAAAACTTCTACTAAAGTAATGTTTTGAGTATTAAATGTCATAGTATGACAGTGCCTCGGGTTAAAGAGACGCTTACTAGCTATCTCTCTCCCGAGTCGGCGTCATCATTTCCCCGACGTTATCCACCAGCCATCATAAATAATAGATAAATATTATTAGGCAGCATTGGTGGGTAAACTATAAGGACATGGATGTATGTGAGGGGCGACTCTCTGAGGAGGGTCGCAGCGCTGCCAGTTCGTTTGTTTTCCTGCTGGTGGCCACGGAGTG